>ML782402.1:392767-407666 GCA_009831015.1 Picea engelmannii
TATATCGAGTTGTCAAAGTAGGCCAACTCCTTCACCAAGGCAAGTGGCTCACCAGGGACCAAGTTCAACAGAAGTTTCCTCATCTCATGGAGGAACTCAACGCAATGGGGACCATTGCTTCCTAAGGGGGGAGGAATGATCCACCTATTCCACTTGGACCCCCACCATTTGCTTCTTTCAGTTTTTTAGTTTCTGCACAATTTACTATTTTTAGCAGTTTTTCGGGTCCTGAACTTCCGGAGTTGTTTTGAGGCCTTAAACGATGTTTTTTGGGAAAACAGGGAGCAACTTAAATTGCAGACCTAAAGATTTATTCCTCGGATAGATCTTTCTAACGAGGTATGGAATGCATCAAACGGAGATTGTATGCCAAAGTTATGTCCCCAGGAAGTTGATGTACCAACTTACCCAAACGAGGCCCATAGTCTTGGTGTTTCATCTCCTAGGGTTAGGTCTTTGGATGTTTAGGGTTTTCCATTGTTTCTCAATAATAATAGGCCTTCGAGCCTCATTGTAACACAGTTCAAAGGCCAGTAGCTGCCACATCTCTTCTCAGAGATAAGCTACCAGTGCCCTAGCTAGTTTATTTCCATTCTATCTGTAAGCATATTTATATCATTTTTTATTAATGAAATGAAGTCTATTTCGATTGCATCTTTGCGTTTATGTGTATTTCTGTATTTCATTGTGTTCCTACATAAATCCGGATCACTTTGCCCAGAAGAATGAAATTGAGAAAATTGTTCATGAATTGCTAGAAGCAGGTGTTATTCGTCCTAGTACCAACACCTATTCTTCCCCTGTGGTCATGGTATTCAAGAAAGAAGGTACTTGGCACATGTGTCCCGATTTTGTCTCCCTTAACAAACTCACAATCAAAGACAAATTCCCCATTCCTTTCATTGATGACCTCTTGGATGAATTGAGTGGTGCTCAGTACTTCACAAAACTTGATCTACGTTTTGGCTACCACTAGATCCATATGAAAGAAGAAGACATGCTTTCACTTATGGAAAAATTGCAGGTCCTCTCACTTCTCTCTTTAAAAATAATGCTTTCACTTAGAATCCAGTTGCAGATCACTCCTTCCAAGCCATGAAAAATGCTATGTGCTCGACCCCTGTCCTAGAACTTATAGACTTCACAAAGATGTTTGTATTGGAATGTTATGCTTCCGAGAAAGGAATTGGGGCCATCCTCATGCAAGATGGAAGGTCTTTATCCTTCATTAGAAAACAAATTTCAGAGAGACATTTGGGCCAATCCATTTATGAAAATGAAATGTTAACCATTTTGCATGTTGTGTATCTCTGGCGTCCTTATTTATTGGGTCAACGCTTCCAAATAAAAACTGATCATCAAAGTCTCAAGTATTTTTTGGAACAACGAATTTCATCACCGGAGCAACAAAAATGGGTGACCAAGCTATTTGGATATGATTATGAGATCATTTACAAGAAGGGAAAGGAAAATGTAGTTGTGAATGCTCTTTCCTGGAAATATGAAGAAGATGGGTCCCTTTTCTCCCTCTCCTTCATTGTACCAGATTGGCTCCAAGTTGTTCATCAGGAATGGCTTCAAGACCCCAAAATTTCTAGCATGATCCACCAATTAAACACAATTCTCCAGCGTCTCCAGGGTACTCTTGGCACAATGAAGAGCTTCGCTACAAAGGTCATTTGTATTTATGCAAGCAATCACAACTTAAATCCATGGTGCTTTCTGAACTCCATGCTTCACCCACAATTGGGTATTCAAGGTTTACCAAAACGTATGAATGGGTGAAACGTTCTTTTTTCTGGGATGGTATGAAAGGACGTTCGCACCTTTATGGCTGAATGTGAGTTCTATCAACGCAACAAGGGAGAAACATTCAAAGCTCTGGGCACACTCCAACTGCTTCCGACCCCCCCTACTATTTGGCAAGATATTTCTATGGATTTCATTGTTGGATTACCTAAATAGGGAAATAAGTCAGTCATCATGGTGGTCGTCGATCATCTTTACAAATATGCTCATGTAATGTTCATAACTTGGCTAGTCTAGGAAATAGTGCTAATGTGTGTGTAGGATCAAAGGTTTACAACATATAAATGATCATACAAATAATAAACGCGACAAAGGACTGCAAAGTTTGTATTATGATATCTTTGTTGATTACAAAATGGCCAAATGTCGCTGAATAAAATGACAATACTCGACTAGATCAACAAACAAAGGATCTTAGATGGAATACAAATAAGAAACTGTGGCTGAATAAAATAACAACACTCGGCTAGATCAAAAGACAAAAAGGATCTTAGCCAGAATACAAATAAGAAACTAAAAGATAATACCCGGAATATGGGAGCACTGCAGAATCAATGAAGAATGATGGAAGACTTGGATGATCTTCCCGGTAACTAGGGTGTGTCTTTCAACACCGAAATCATCCAACTGGTGTCTTCCTCCTGGAATACACTGAATTATCTCTCCTCAGATGCACCTCTTCTCCTCAATGACAAATCATAATCTGAATAATGATGAATTAGGTCACTGACCCTTTCTTTATAGCTCTCCAAAACCCTAAATCATGCTAAAACCCTAATTCACTGTTGACTTCCAAAACCCTAAATCACTGCTGAAACCCTAATTCACTGGTTACTTCTATTTTTAGCTCATAATGACTTAAAAGCGTTTTTAACCCTTTTTATCTCAATGTGACTTTCCGAATATAACACCTATGACTGGAGTGACCTCTAGTAACCCTGTTTACCCCTCTTTGACCCTGGCTATAGTCTAACAAGGTGGTTTAGACCATTAAGCCTCCTCTCTGGAGCTCCTATTTGGAAAGGAACATTACATTCCTCCCTTCCCGAAATTGCTTGTCCTCAAGCAATACCAGTCCAGGGTGCTACAACACCTCCTCGCTCTCCCAAGTAGTGTCCTCTATTGGAAGCCCTCTCCATCTGATCAAACACTCTCTGATGACCCTGCTCCTCAGTTTCCGCTCCCGGAAATCCAAAACCTCCTCTGGAACTAACTTCAACTGTCCCTCCTCATCCAACGGGGGAAGCTCCTCTGATGTGCTAATGAATTGTCCCACTGCCTTTTTGAGGCAAGACACGTGGAACACATTATGAATCTTTCTCCCCTCTGGAAGCTCTAGCTCGTAAGCAACCTCGCCTACTCGGCACATGATCCTGTAAGGACCATAAAATCCGGGCTTGAGCTTCTCGGCCCCACTCTTCTTCAAAGATGACTGTCTGTAGGGTTGGAGTCTCAAGAAAATAAAATCTCCAACCTCAAAGCTGTGCTCTATCCTGTGCCTGTACGCACTTATCTTCTGTCGGTTTTGCGTCGTCTGTAGGTTCTCTTTCAATAACTTGAGAATCTACTATCTCTCTATGATCCAATCCTTGGCCTTGGGATATTTGCTCTCCTCGAAGACCAAGTCTACCAAAGTGGGAGCATCATATCCGTACAATGCTTGGAAGGATGTCATACCAATGGACATGTGGAAGCTGGTGTTGTAGCAATGTTCTCCTAAATGTAACCACTTTACCCACGTTCTCTGTTTTCCTCCTACATAGTTCCTCAAATACCCTTCAACCCACTTGTTGACAATCTTGGTCTGCCCATCTGTCTAAGGGTGATAGCTGGTGCTAGGTGTCAACTCTGTCCCCACCAACTGAAACAACTCTCTCCAAAATGTCCCTATGAACCGATTGTCCCTGTCATTGACGATGTTCTTCGACAACCCATGAAGTTTGAAGACCTCCCTGAAAAAAGCGCGGCTACCTGAACTGCATTGTACTTTGTCGGTATGGCATAGAAGTGAGAAAACTTGGTCAATCTGCCGACCACTACATAGATACAGTCCTTACCCTAGACCTTGGGTAGACCTGTGATGAAATCCATAGATATACTCTCCCATTTCTGCTCTGGAATGGGGAGTGGCTGAAGTAGCCCTGCTAGAAGAGCATGCTCTGACTTGTTCTCCTGGCAAGTCACACACTCACTAATGTGTCTCATAACATCTTGTTTGAGGCCCTTCCATGAGAACCTCTCTCTGATCTGTCTGTAGGTTTTGAAAAACCCCTGATGGCCTACTAGAGGTGAATCATGAACTACGGTGAGGATCTTCTTCTTAAGCCCTAAATTTGGCACCAAGTAGACTCTATCCTTGTAAAATATGACATCGTCAATGACCCTATACCGGTCATCCTGTATCTACCCATCCATCACCTCACAAGTGAACTTGTTCTTGGAATATTCCACTAACAAGTGGGATTTCCAATCTGTTGAAATCTTCATCAAAGAACATGCCGCAATTCTCCTCGATAGTGCATCAATCACAATGTTCTTCTTCCCCTTGACATAATCTATGTCAAAGTCAAATTCTTGTACCTTCATCACCCATTTCTGTTGGCACTCACTGAGGTCCTTCTACTCAAGGAAATACTTCAAACTGTTGTGATCGGTCTTGACCACGAATTTTCCGCCCACCAAATATTGTCTGAACTTGGTCAAGGCATGCATGATTGCCAACATTTCCTTGTCATAAATGGAGTACAACCTCTCAGGTTGACTAAGCTTCCGGCTCTCGAATACAATGGGGTTTCCTCCCTGCATCAAAACTGCATTGATCACTTTGTCGGATGCGTCACACTCTAGTACACATGGTAAGGTGAAGTTTGGTAGTGCCAACATTGAACAAGTGCCCATGACTTCCTTTATGTGATCAAAGGCTTCCTGTGATTTCTCGGTCCATATGAAGGCCCCATGCTTGGTAAGATTTGTCAGTGGTGCTCCAAGCTGAGAAAAACCGTGGATGAACCGCCTATAATAGCTGCACAACTCGAAGAAGCTCCTCAATTCTGTCATGTTCTTGGGCATCAACCAATCCAGAATGGCCATGATCTTCTCTTGGTGCACCTGTACCCTCTGTGCACTGATGATGTGGCTTAAGTAAAGCAACTCTTTCATACCGAACTCGCACTTGGACTCTTTGGCATATAATGACTATGCCTCCATGATGCTCAATACCTCATCTAGGTGCCTCATATGCTCTTGCCATGACCGGCTATAGATCAATATGTCGTCGAAGAAAACCAAGACTGATTTCCTTAACTGATCCCTAAATATATGGTTCATGCAAGACTAGAATGTAGCGGGTGCATTGGTTAGCCCAAATGGCATAACCAGGAACTCGAAGTGTTCAAAATGACATCGAAATGTCGTCTTCTCTATGTCCTTCTCTCGGATGCTGATCTAATGATATCCAGAGCGTAGATCAATTTTTGAGAAGAAAACTGCCCCATGAAGTTCATCCATCAACTCGTCAATGCATGGGATAGGGTATCGGTTCTTGATGGTTTTCTTGTTCAAGGCTCGGTAATCAATGCACATCCTCATGGTGCCATCCTTCTTCAGAACTAAGACAACTGAAGAAGCGACTGGGCTCCTGCTTGGTTTGATGTGTCCCATCGCCAACAATTCCTTGATTTCCTTCTCTATCTCATCCTTGAACCTCCTAGGATGACGATAAGGGGGACTGATCATAGGTTTGGCCCCCTCCTCCAACTCAATGGTGTGCTCAAACCCCCTGTCAGGTGTTCTCCCTAGTGGAATTGCCTCAAAGACCTGCTGATGTTGTCCGAATAAATTCTTGATCTCTGTATGGTATTGTTGTCGACCTTTCGAATTCTTCTGAGTAGTGATCTAGCATTCTGTGGCATATGCTACCTCCCCATGTCTAAATATCCTCTCCATCCTCTTGGCTGAAACTGTCCTGGGTGCTCCTGTCGACATACCTCTTAGAACAACCTTCTTCCCATCCTGATCTCTGAATCCCATTTCCAAGGTTTGGTAGTTGGTATTGATTTTTCCCAAGGTGATCATCCACTGAACTTCTAACACCACATCTGTGTCCAATAAGTCAACCACACAAAATGTGTCTCTCACTGTGTAGTTGCCTAACTTCATCTCTAAGTTTGGAACTATGTCTAGACACTCCACTGTGTGGCCATCTGTTACCACAACATCAAACCCCTCAAACTCCTCTGTTTGAAGTGTTCGTCTCGATATTGGTGAAGCGTCGATAAAGTTGTGGGTGGCCCCACCATCTATCGGGGTGATTGCCCATTGCCCCTGAATAATCCCTCTGATACGGAGGGTATCATACCTGGGAACACCAGAAAGGGTTGCTATGACACCTCCCTTTGCTAGTTTCCTTCTGTTAGCCTGTTCTGGCAGTTGTGGGACTACTGAAGGATGGGCTCCTGTCGATGTCGGTGGTCTACGGGGAGGCTACTCCTCTGCTGGTGCTGACTCCTCCTCTGAACTAGTGGATCCACTGTCCTGCTCCTCCTCCTCACTGTCCATGTTGTCTGTTGCTACCTCAATATAATGAATCTTTCCCTTGCCCATGCACCTGTGGCCTGGCACCCAAGGATCTCTGTAGCTGAAGCAAAGATTCTTCCTCATAAGCTCTCGCCTAGTCTCATCATCCAACTTCTCCTTGCCCTTCCATTCTCTCTGGAATGGCTTCCTATCTCGATCCCTCTAGGCACAAATGGTTTGGAGAAAGTTTTAGTCTTTTGCACTGAGTCTGCTAGATCTCGAGTGTGAAGTATGGCATCCTGCAAAGTGGGAGGCCTGTATGCCTTCACCCATCCTCTCAAAGGCTCTGTGAGTCCTTCTGTGAATAGCATGATCATCCTAGGTTCTGATATATCTGCCACTGCCATGGCTACCCGCTGAAACTCTGTGATGAACGCCTCTGTTGTGCCAGTTTGTCTCAACTGGGCTAGATCCCTGAAGTGTATCTCGAGATCATTCCTGTCAAACCTGTCCATGAACCTATCTATAAACTCCCTATAGGAGGTGATGCGACTGTGACCCAATGTCACCAGTCCATGATACTACCACTTGTGTGCCTCACCCTCCAAGTGTAAGGTCACGAAACTGATGGCCTATGTCTTGGTCATCTGGTTGAGCTTGTAATACGTGTCTAGCTTCTGTACCCAAGCTCTGGCAGTGTATTTGGACGATTCGTCAAAAGAAGGGATGGTGAGTTTCCCCACTTTTCGGATGAAATCGAGGTTATGCCCCTGCTGCTGTTGTGGTCCTCTCCTCTGTGGCTCTCTGGGGCGGTTCCTGAGTCTGAGTCCATAGTACTCGACTAAGGTCATGTCCTGATGGAAGTCACAATCCAATGTTGCGTACTCCCTCCTATACTCTGCAATGTCGTCGGCATGAGTGGGTGGCCTCTGTGCTATCGGTGGCGATCTTGCTAACGGGGGTGCCCTCTAGAAATTGGGAAACAAGGGTCTAGGAATCCTACTCGTAGAGGTGTGTGTGCGAGAGGATGACTGGGGTCTACTGCCTGCTCCCGAGTTCCCCTGTGATGCATGCAAAACTTGTGTGTCTGGGGTGCCCACTCTAGCCAATCTATCAACCACCTGTGCCAAGGACTGAGACATGGTCCATTGACTAGCTAACATATCGTTGATAACCTGCATGGAAGTTGCCTCTGGATCTACGGGGGCCTTGCCACTGCCCTCTGGTCACTCATATCTGTCTCCTAGCATCCTCTCTACCTCATGCTCAGCCTCACGCTCTGCCCTTATCTATGCTTCTTTGTGTGCCACTTCCTCTTCCTCTAAGCTAGGAGGAAAAGGGGGAAAATCAGACCTATGCCTTCTTTCCTGATGCCTGTTGTAAGTGACATCTTCGTCACCTACGTGTTCACGACCCTCTGGGTCTTCTGCTGCACTCATTGTCTTTAGTCACAGGCTGGCATGACTAAAGCTCTGATACCACTGTAATGTTCCTGACTTGGCTAGTCTAGGAAACACTGCTAGTGTGTGTGTAGGATCAAAGGTTTACAGCATATAAATGATCATACAAATAATAAACGTGGTAAAGGACTGCAAAGTTTGTATTATGATATCTCTTTGGATTACAAAATGTCTGAATGTCACTGAATAAACTGACAATACTTGAATAGATCAACAGACAAAGGATCTTAGCCATAATACAAATAAGCAACCGCGGCTGAATAAAATAACAACACTCAGCTAGATCAAAAGACAAAAATGATCTTAGCCGGAATACAAATAAGCAACTAAAAGATAATACCCGGAATATGGGAGCATTGTGGAATCAATGAAGAATGATGGAAGACCTGGATGATCTTCCCGGTGACTAGGGTGTGTCTTTCAACACCGAAATCAGCTAACTGGTGTCTTCCTCCTAGAATACACTGAACTATCTCTCCTGAGATGCACCTCTTCTCCTCAATGACAAATCATAATCTGCATAATGATGAATTAGGTCGCTAACCCTTCCTTTATAGCTTTCCAAAACCCTAAATCATTCTGAAACCCTAATTCACTGTTGACTTCCAAAACCCTAAATCACTGTTGAAACTCTAATTCACTGGTTCTATTTTTAGTTCACAATGACTTAAAAGCGCTTTTAACCCTTTTTATTTCAATGTCACTTTATGAATATAACACCTGTGACTGGAGTGACCTCTAGTAACCCTGTTTACCCCTCTTTGGCCCTGGCTATAGTCTAACGGGGCGGTTTAGACCATTAAGCCTCCTCTCTGGAGCTCCTATTTGGAAAGGGACATTACAACTCATTTTTATGCTCTTCAACACCCATTCACTACATCCATAGTGGCTCAAATCTTCATGGATAATATCTTCAAGCTTCATGGCATGCCTAATTCTATTGTCTTTGACAGAGATCCCACTTTCACCAGCAATTTTTGGCAAGAATTGTTCAAGCTATAGGGCACCCAATTACATCTTAGCACCGCCTATCACCCCCAGATAGATGGCGAGACTGAAGTTCTCAACAAGTGTTTGGAAACATATTTGAGGTGTTTTGCATCCGAGAGGAAAAATTGGTGGGCTCAGTGGTTACCCCTAGCTGAATGGTGGTATAACACATGTAGGAGGCCACCGACATCCATTCGGATCAATTTTTTGTGGGTAATGGCAGGATTTGAGGGAGATTTTTATATGCTTACTATTCATCAGATTCGTTGTTGTTTGAATCATTTTTTGCTATGAGGTTAATCTTATATATATATATATATATATATATATATATATATATATATATATATATGCTAATTATTTTTTTCGGTTTCATATTTATTTATTTTTAAATCTTTAATGGGATGGAAGCCATGGAAGCGGTTGCATCTTCTGTACTTGATGACCATGGTTTCTTGGTCTTTATGCATAAATATATGATGAGCATAGTTGCTTGGTCTTAATGCATAAATATATGGATATTTGCTAATGATAATTTTAACTGGAAAAAATTTAAAATAAAACTCTATAAGCTACTATCCGTGTTTCGAATTCAAATTCAAACAAGAGACTATGATAATTTTAATTGGAAAATATGTAAAATAAAACACTATAAGCAACAAATTTTAACTGAAAAAAATGTAAAATAAAACTCTATAAGTTACAGATTTTGCAGAAAAAGGTTTGCACTGTTACTAGAAATCAAATACGTTCTAAAATACTGCAGTATTCGTACAAACTCAAAGATAATCCTAAAATGTCATGTAGAATGCTAAACATAAGTAACAAGTGTACAATAGAGATCGTAATATTTTTCTTTGCTTGAACACACCACGTGGAATGAGCATCGACTCTATTACTTATCTTTGATTTGAAATTTGAAATTCCACATAGAATGCTAGGGCATCACTCACATGTTTAGATTTAATATTACATTGACCACTTCTCACTATATTTGGTAAAAAGAAGTCACTCTACAATATATCAAATAAACATTTGGTGTGAATTTGTGAACCTTCAGTGAAGTGTCATTGGATTTTTTAACATTATGATAATTTTTTACAACACAATGGGTTTTTATAAAGAAACTAAGAAGTTTCTACTTAGATTTTAACTAGATTTTAAAATTAAAACTCTTCTTAGTAAACATTTTGAATTTCACAATTAAAAAATATTTCTTAATTTTCAATTATGACAAGTTAAAATAAATATTCCTTAATTTTCACTTATAATAAGTTAAAATAAATTGACACAATTATAAGAGTTTTATACTACTAATCTACTTTAAATATTTAATTAAAAAAAATAGATAAATCCTTTTTAATTTTAAAATATGTTAAATAATTATTAAAATATTTTAATCATAAAATTAATTAAATATCTATTTTATTTTCTTGGTAATGATAAAAGAAATGTAATAATGAAAAGTAATGATGCATACAATACCATAAATCAAATCAAGTTTAATTTAACTTTATTAAATATTAAAAAATACTAATTTTTAAAGTAATGATAAAAGAATTAAAAAATAATTACTTTTTAAAATAATGATAATAAATGAAATTAAGTTTAATTTTAATTTTATTAAATACTAAAAAAATTATTTTTTAAAATTGATAAAAGAACTAAAAAATAATTATTTTTTAAAGTAATAATAAAAAAATATTTTTTTAAATAATGATTAAAAAACTCCATTAAAATAATGATTAAAAACTCCAGTGATGAAAAGTAATGATACACACAATAATAAGTAGATTAATTTTAAGATTACTTTTATTTAACACTTAAAAACATAAGAAAAAGATTAAGTGTGAATTTATAGCTTCTTGATTTTATAGATTTATAACAATGTATATATAATTATACTATGGTAATTAATTATATGTATTTATTTAGAATAATTATAATACTTTAATTTTAAGGTTATGGTTAAGTCAAACATCAAATGGTTGTATGAGATCACTTTGTTTGTGGTACAAGGGACTCCTTTTAGAAATTTGATTAACTATGGATATGATTGTTTGTAGTACAAGGAACCCCTGGTGAAAATTTGATTAACTATGGATATGATTAAGCTTGTGAAAATGTACATCACTGACATGATTTTTATTATGGAAAGAATTCCAAATTATAGGTAGAAATATATTTACTTATTATTTTTATTTTAAATAATAAAAATACTATATTAATGTTGTGTTTTAAATAATAATAATGTTATATTAATAGAGTGAGTTAATATATTGATAAATTCAATTTTTTTTTATATATTTTTTTTGTAATAAAGTAATTTTTAAAAAATATTTTTTTTTTTCTAAATTTCAATTGTATAATTATATATATCATTTTAAAATAAATAAAAAATTAAGAAATTTTAAAATTAAAATTTTCATTAATTAAATAAAATAAAATTTATTAAATTGCTAATTTTGTTTGGGTCTTCTTAAGGTAAGAAATCACAAAACTCCAATGGAAGAAATACAATGCAATCACCTAAAGAAAATGAAATTGTTGGATGAATCTTAGTTAGATTTAAGATTATTTTAATTACAATATTTTCATGGTTCTAATTTACAATATTAATATGAAAATTTCCCTCAAATTACTTAGGCATTCTCATTGCAATCTTTTGCATCTCTAAAATATTTTGAGAAAACAATATCATTCTATGAGGATGAATAAAATTGTTAGTACTTTTCAAAAACATCAAGTTAAGTAAAGCTAATTGATAGATAAAAGTGAAATATTATTATAATTTTTATAAAAAAAAAAATTAATTAATTGAAATACTTAAAAAAAAAATGAATTATTATTTTAAATATAATAATCACACTTCTCATAAATATAAATTATGTTTCACCTTTTATAAGTCTTTATAAATGGTATATACTTAACACTTCAATGTAATAATAAAACTTTTTTAAATTTTTTTCTATATACACAACAAACTACAATTGGTTAACATCTTCATTTTCAAACTTTTTTAAATTTCTTTCTATATACAGAACAAATTACAATTTGTTAACATCTTCATTTTCAAGTTACATTATAGAATATGATTTATATTCCAAGGATAGTATTATATACTCTTGTTCATCCACACATCCAATAACAATGTTTAGTAGTAAATTAATAAATACAAGTGATTATAATGTGTGATAATTAAGTTATTTTTCATGGATGGTATTACATAATCCCCCTTCATGTACACGTCCACTAACAATGTTTTAATGGTAAATCACTGAATACACGTAATTATAATGTGTGATAATTATGTTATTTTTCATGGATAATATTACATACCCCTTGATCCACATGTCCAATAACAATGTTTTAGTGGTATCTCACTGAATGCATGTAATTATAATGTGTGATAATTAAGTTATTTTTCATGGATAGTATCACTGACTCCCCTTCATCCACACTCCACTAACAATATTTTAGTGCCCCTTCATCCACACTCCACTAACAATATTTTAGTAGTAAATCATTAAATGCATGTAATTATAATGTTTAATTTTTTATATATAATATCACATACCCCTTCATCCATATCTCCATTAACATGTTTTAGTGGTAAATAACTTAATGAATGTAATTATAACATGTGATAATTAACATACTCCTCTTCATCTACACCTTCACTAAAAATGTTTTAGTGGTAAATCATTGAATATATTTAATTATAATAAGTAAAAAAATTAATAAATAAAATTTAATAACTTATATTTATTAGAAAAATTATATAATGCATTGAAGGTGGTGGTTTGGAGAGATGGGAAGTCAAAATACTTTTTTGATTGTGATGAGACTTTATTGATTAAAGATAAAGTAAAAAGTAAGTATCGAACATAGTGATGTACCCGGATTGAAGTAGGGAGGTTGATGGAAACATATAATCAAGCGTTTATGTACACATCATAAAACATTTTTGAAATCAAACGTTTATGTACACATCATAAAACATTGTCAAATAATAAGCGTTTATGTACACATCATAAAACATTTTTGAAATAGTATGAAAGTGAAGGTAGAGTTAAAAAGAGAGTAATCCACATGCTGAGAGGAAAGCCCCCAGGCGCAATGACCGATGGAAAGAGATAAGAATCCAAGAAAATCGAAAAGTAGACAAGTTTGTGGTGGGTGGACAACTCAAGTTCCATAGCTCCTTTTTAGTGGGCTTCTGCTTTTGCCGACGCGGTAGAGCATTTCGTCCTTTACATGTGCGAGTCGCGACTATTTCATATTTTTGTCGTCGTTACATGTACATGTGCGAGTAACAGTTCATGTTTTGTCGTTGTGCACAGATGAAAGGTAAATGTCCAGCTGTCCGTGGCCTACCAGCTTACTTGGATGGTGACAGAGATAGGGGTACTCTTGATGCCCGTGAAAACGCGTTGAAACACGACTCATAGAGAGAGAGCCCGGTTTATTGTATTGGCCAGTGGGAATATAGATCGCTCAAGGGTTTAATGTCTATAAATTTCTCTGCACACCATCAGCACTTTTCATTTCAATTTTTCCCAGAATTTTTGCTCTTCCCAGACTCATAGCTGATTTCCTCCCTCGTAACCTGCTTAGGTAGCACCGAACATCCTTCCCATCATCTCCATTTCTATTTTCCAATCGGCAATGGTGGAATCCTCCTCCGCCGTTCCCTCCAGTGCGGCCTACGATGTGTTTTTAAACCATCGTGGTCCGGATGTAAAGAAAAGTTTTGCCAGCCATCTCTACCGGCGCCTTCTTTCATATGGACTGAGAGTCTTTCTGGATCAGCATGAATTGCATCGGGGAGACGATTTCACTCCTCAGATTGAAGACGCTATTCGATCGGCCTCCGTTCATGTGGCTATTTTCTCTGACGGATACGTCGATTCCTTTTGGTGTTTAAACGAGCTCGTCCAGATGTTGGACTCAAAGGCGCCCATAATTCCAGTGTTCTACCACGTGAAGCCTACTGAGCTTCGGAGGACTCTGGGCAAGAAGACAAGGTATGCTGAAGCCCTGGAGAAACACAAAAGGAAGACTGATGAGTATAACCCTCAAACTCCGCGGTACGACCCCAGCACGATTAAAAAATGGAGAAATGTTCTTTCAAAGGTTGCAGATATAAGCGGTTTCGAGCTGGAAGCCTGTAACGGGTGAGAACTCAAACTCCCTGCCATTTGTGTTATTTAATGTTACATGATATATGCATAGACTTTTTTCTCATTAGTTCTATTTATTTTCTTTTGAACAACCAGCGATGAGGGCAAGCTGGTAGATAAGGTAGTTGAACGGGTGCTAAAAAAGGTGAAAAAACCAGCCTTAGCCTTGGACGTAGCTAAATATCCAACAGGTTTGGATGATAAGGTGAAAGATTTTGAAAATTCAGTTTTATTGAGGCAACAGCAGAGAGGGAAACCTCAGATCTTTGGGATCGTGGGGTTAGGTGGTGTGGGAAAGACGACGTTCGCAAAAGAATTCTTCAATAGGAAGAATTCAGAGTATCATAGATCTTGCTTTTTGTCTGATGTCAAAGACAATAAAGACTGTTTAAATTTGCAGAAAATACTTTTGAGGAGCTTGACTGGATCGGATAACTCAGTAAACAGTGTTGATGAAGGTATAGGGATGCTCAAGATGCATCTCTCATCTGCTAACGCATTAGTAATTATAGATGATGTAGATGATGTGGATCAGGTTTATGCACTTTGTCCTCATCAAACTGTGAATCTCCATTCCGATAGCTTAATACTGATTACATCTCGGCACAAAGATGTTCTCATAAGCTCAGGAGTCGAAGAGTCTTCAATATATAACCTAACTGGGCTTACTACTCCACATTCTCTTGAGCTCTTCTGTTTGCATTCCTTCAACCGGCCACATCCACCCCCCGAGTTTCAATCTTTGGTAAAGAAGTTCCTAGAAGCCTGTTCTGGACTGCCTTTGTCTTTAAAGGTGTTTGGGGCACTTCTTAATGGAAAAAACACATTTTACTGGGAAGACCAGTTGAATAAACTTGGACGCATACTACCCGAGAAGATAAAAGAAGTACTTAAAATCAGTTATGACTCACTGGATCGGGATGAAAAACAAATATTCTTAGA
>ML782403.1:0-14624 GCA_009831015.1 Picea engelmannii
CATTCTTCAATACCCTCTCACTTACTCCTATGCAAGGTAGATTTTATCAACTTTGAGATGATGGATAGAAGGAAAAAATGGGATTAAACAATTTATATAGTAGTTGACCACTGCCCATTTCACTTATTACTCTTTGGTTCTTTATGATAATGACTTATCATCTAGTGTCTAGTTTTTCTGACTATGGTGGGATGATAATGCTCTCAAGTGTCATTTGGCTTTGGCTTTGGGTTCCAAATTCAAATTTGGAAAGCGCTCTTATGGTGAATTGGAGTGATTTTGGTGAAGCTCTTGTTCCAAGCAGGTGGTATTTTATTCGAAAGATTTGTAAATGAATGGTGGGACACAACCATTTGGGTTGGTGCATTCTTTGTGAGGATTTGGACTTTCAAAGTGCCCAAAGAACAAATGAATGCAAAATTGAGGATATGCATGTAGCCCTCTCATACTTCAATAGCAAACTAGCCAGTTTACTGAAAGTATGGAGAACAAGGGAAGCAACAATTTATGAGAAATTGGCATGCCAAAGGTTAGCAAATAGAGAAGTTGGAAGCACCTTGTAGCATGCTCTATGAGTTGGTTCTAGGCCTAGCTATAACTTTGCGCTTGAATGTAGACCCTTGAGAATCTAGCACCACCATGCTAAAGGTATTCATTGGCTCAACTCATATTGCAGTGAAAGATGAGGAAATTGTTTAGCAAACTCCTTGGGATGTGGAGATTGGAAATGTAGAACTAGAGTTCAGTTTTCAAGCACCCATCAAGCGAGAAGCCCTTAGTGGGAATGATTCCAATTAAGTTCAAGTTTTATTATGTACTACAAAGTAGTTTTTTTACTAGATCAATATGTTAAGTATTATGCCAATCGACACTTGAGCTATACTTCTAGAAAAGTAAAAACAACTTCAATAATAAACAACAATTTTAAATTTTTAAATTTTTTTGAAAAACAAATATGAAACCTTTTAATTATACTTTGTATTATCTTGTTATATAGTTTAGCCATAACCATTTTCTAATTATACTTTGTATTATCTTGTTATATAGATTGACCATAACCATTTTCCAATACAAATGATAAAATTCTTAAAAAAATTCTAAATGTATAAATTCATATCCAAACACATTACAACCACCACTAATATAGTATTAATTGTATTATTATTGAGTGACTAATCTTATTTAAACATTAAACATTATATGACAAAATTAAAAATATAACTAATGTAATTATTAAACATGTTAATACCTTAATGTGCAATGTAAAGTTCAATTTGTAGTTTATTAACAGATAAATTCTATCATCATAATACATTTATATCTAATGATATATAATTTTATAATATCAAATAAAGAATTTTGTAAATGTGTTGTGAATATATATCAATGTTTATTGTATTAAATATGACATTATATGAATTAGAAGAATATAAATATATAGTGCATTAGTGAATGTATTTTTATTATATTTAAATGTTGTGTTTTCTATTTTATAAATATATAACTTACTAGTGAATGTATTGGTGAATGTATTTTTATTATATTTAAATGTTGTGTATTCTATTTTATAAATATATAACTTACTAGTGAAATGTATTGGTATTATATTTAAGTGTTGTGTATTCATTATTTTATATTTTATATTTTAATATTGAATTTTAAATTTTATTTATAATTAATAGTAAAATTTAAGTTAAATATATATTGTTAATATAAAATTAATCAAATATCTAGCAACCTAAATCATAATATAATTTAATTATATACATAGATGTATAAATAATATTAAAATTTAAACTTTAAAATATATATATATATATATAATAAATAATAATAATAAAAATAAATAAAAAATAAAAATCTAGACACCACACAATCCACAAATAAACACAAACACATTCAAACAAATTATGAACACCATATCTTTTAAATCCATGTCCTTATAACCCATGTATATATCTTTCTTTCACATACAACTATCATTTCCTCCTACATATATTTTTCCTTGTCAATCAATTGTACCCACCATGAATTATTTTTTAAAGCAACGTATAAATATATGGATTTTCGAAAATCTTACGTCGAAATCATAAATTGCTCGGCTCTGACAAAATGTTACATAAACTAAAAACTATTAGCCACAGGAATCTGCAGAGCATTTTCCTCATTTATAGCAAGCGGCACATGGGCAAAGAATCCGCATTATTTCTATCATTATATTAGTCCAACCTTTCACATGCTTGAGAGATTTTGCGCAAACCTAAAAGATTTCATTTACTTCGAGATTTGCCAACTTGTTTAGAAACATTGAATCTGTGGGCATTTTCAAAATTTGTTATTGAGTAAAAAAAAAAAAAAAATTAAATTTAAATTTTTGTTAAACATTTACTATTTATTAAAAAAAGATTTTTTTAATTTTTTAAGATAAGATTTAATCTAACTTCAAAATTCAAAATTTGTTATTGAGTAAAAAAAAAAAAAAATTAATTTAAATTTTTGTTAAACATTTACTATTTATTAAAAAAATAATTTTTTAAATTTTTTAAGACAAGATTTAATCTAACTTATTTTTAAAGACAAGATTTAATCTAACTTAACAATTAAGTTTTATTTTGATTAAAAATATATAATTTTATTTGAGATTTAAAATGTTTTTTTAAGTTTAAAAATGGATGTATTGTTAGAGTGGATGACTCCAATGAGTATGAGTAGTAGATGTTGTTTTGAAATTAGCTATTTTAAAATAAAATTCAATTTTATGTTTTTTATTATTTTGATTTTATTTGTATTTAGGACATAATTTATAATGTAGAGTTAGTGAGTTAATAATGTTTTCAAGTGTTAAAAATTAAGAGAGAAATATCAGAGAGAAATATCAAAAACAACACAAAATGCATGTATATAGAATAAATATTTACAATGGAGTATCTCAAGTCATTAAATAGGTTTCAATTTTTTGGAATTAGATTACAATGCAAAGACACACATGGTCTCTAGATAGCCATACATAGAGTGAAGATAGTCATGCCAAGATATGCATGGCATGGACATAGCCATGCAAAGACTCACATCAAATATCATGGGTTATTCCATACCATGGGCCGATAAACCACCAACAATAAACCCAACAATGATTGAATCAATATTATATTAACTATTCTATAACTCACAAAATTGATCCAACTATTCTATTACTCAATTAAGATTAATCCAATGTTAAAAAGATTTAAAAAAATCCCAAAATCATATTCATAATTAATAGTTTTCTAACCACTACCAAAGTAGGTTAAAAAATTGGACCACAAGGTATAAAAAAGGAGTTTCAAGAACAAAAACATATTTTTTTTTGGTTGAGTTTCTCATTTAATTGAGTTTTCAATATCATATATTTTAATTTAATTTTTTCAATAAAGTATAAAATAGGGTTTCAAAGGAAGTGTTATGAAGACCAAAATCATATTTTTTGTTTTTTTAGTTTCTCATTTAATTGAATTTTCAATATTATTTATTTTAATTTAATTTTTCAATAAAGAAAACAATGTGAATTTAATATTTTAATTTAATTATAAAAATTACATTGTATTGTATAATGTAGTATAGTATATCATTTATAGGATAATGATTATTTGCCTAAGAGCTTGTTAATTACCAAGATCCTTATTGATTAGCTTTGAAAAAAAGGAATTTTTAAATCTTCTTTGTTAAATATTCAATATTGGTGTTAAGTTAAAGTAATAAGCCATTTCTCTAGTATATTGAAGGGTTTTGGAAAAGGTCTTGTGTAACTGTTTTAATTTTTTCCATTTAAAAATAATTGAATTTGTAGATTTGAGTGGTTAATTCTGTATAATATCAAAAGAATTTTTCAACAATTTAAATAGATTTCTACATTCAAAAATACAATTTAAAAAACAAAAAATTGTAATTTCTCCAAAATAATCAAAATATAAAACAATTAAACTAAAAAATTTCGTATTATATCCCATATACTGCTACTAATCTTGCAATCCATAAAGCATATCGCACCTTGTATCCTACCCAGAGGCCCGTCCAAAGCCTATTCCCTCGACTCACGGTGTTATATATAAAATTCCAGAACTTGGAGAAAAACATGAAAACCATTTTAAAAATATATTTGATACTGTGAAAGACAATACTGATCCCTTCTTACATTAAGGAATTTACGAGCCTTTCTGATCTGGTGGAGTACCGTATAGGTTAAATTTGTTGAGTAATGAAAACTACAGTTAAGCGTATTGTTGATAGAGTATAAAATTGTTTCTGTATATCTTCCTATCTTGATGATAAATGAATAATCCACAGTAAAATCTTACACAAAAGCTATAAACATCAAAACAGTGTTAATAATAAGTGAATGATTCACTGTAATATCTTTGCCGACAGCAAAAAATCAAAATAGAAGCCAACTGAATAATCCACAGTAAAATCTTACACAAAAGCTATAAACATCAAAACAGAGTTAATAATTAGTGAATGATTCACTGTAATATCTTTGCCGACAGCAAAAAATCAAAATAGAAGCCAACGACAAATGGTATCATAGCTCAGACTTCATAAAATGCCACGCTAATGGAAAGATAAGCCAAAACAGAAGCCATTGACAAAGGTTCCGTAGAACAGACTTCTTAGAATCCAACATTAATGGAAGAACCACGACTGTACAAGGCATATCAGTTTTTGTAAATAAATGCCTCTATATGGTTATCAATGCATCTTCCATATGCTATTATGTCAGTGCAGAAACTAACAAAAGCTGAGGCCAATTTTAATCCTGACAAAACCCTTTTTTTTTGTGTTATTGTCAGAGCATATTCTGATAAAAAACAATGACAGACCATTTTTTAATGAGAGCCCACATATTTTTGTGTTACTGTCATAAGAATTAATATTCCTTCATTTGATAGAAAAGCAGCAGGTCTAGTACATAAATGTTTTATGTTTTGGCTTTCTCTTTAATTTTACTTAAAATTAGGCTAGAAATTGTTGAATATACAGGTATTAACTTTCAGAAATTGTTGAATATACAGGTATTAACTTTCAGAAATTGTTGGATCTATAGGTATCAACTTCCAGATAGCTATAAAATTGGAATTTTTGAGTCAGATACATGTTTCAGTGGGAAGTAAGGGTTTTTTTTTTTTAATTATGAAGTAAGTTTTTTTCTCAAGTTACAAAGTTTGAGAAAACCTTCAAGTACTTCTCATTTTGAGGATGGTATCCAACAAGAACAAGGCTCCAACCATTACAACAATATAGTTGTTATTACCTGGAACCTAGATGAGGAGGATAACTATCATTCCTCCCAACCACCCAAGCTAAGCAGTAAGACCATTGCATTGTAACAAATTCTCACCGATCCACAAAATCTCAGAGCTACATGTTCAATGTGCCTTGCCCCCTTGCCCCCTCCCTGGAACTGTGAATGAAACCACTACCACTGAGAGCAGGGGTTTGGAAGGGAAATCCTCATTTTGATGATGGTATCCAACAACAACAAGGCTCAAAGCCATTACAACAATATAGTTGTTATTAGCTCGAACTTAGATGGGGAAAATAACAATCATTCCTCCCGACCACCCAAGCTAAGTAGTAAGACCACTGCATTGTAACAAATTCCCACCCATCCACAAAATCTCAGAGCTACATGTTCAATGTGCCCTGCCCCCTCCCTGGAACTGTGAATGAAACCACTACCACTGAGAGCAGGTGTTTGGAAGGGAAATCCTCATTTTAATGATGGTATCCAACAACAACAAGACTCAAAGCCATTACAACAATATAGTTGTTATTAGCTCAAACCTAAATGGAGAGAATAACAATCATTATTCCCAACCACCCAAACACCACCCAAGCTAAGTAGTAAGACCCACTGCATTATAACAAATTCTCACCCATCCACAAAATCTTAAATCAACATAACAAAATCTCAGAGGTACATGTTACTCGTTCTGAGTAAGATCACTGCATTGTAACAAATTCCCACAAACCATCGAAGAGGAATCTACTAAAAAAGTAAACGGTTCCGTACATGTCCAGTTCCAACAACTAAAGCACATATTACCAGTCCAGTATTAAGCAATCCCATTAACATAGTCATGATCTATCTAAGTGTGAACTGAAAACTTTGTAGTCCAAAAACTCCACAGCATGAATTTTAATTAGAGTCAGCGACATTCGATCTTATTGCATTCCACATTAACCAAAGACTTAGCTAAATAGATGAACGCATCAACCATTATTATTCCCAAACAAAAGTTTATTATTCTACATAAAAATCATCGAAACCATAACATGAAGGATGTCCAATGAATGTGGAGGATTCAGTACATCTCCCTCTCTATCAGACCAAGAGTAGGATCAGAAAAATGAATTTGAAAGAGACAAACAACCATCTAAGAGTGCGGTATCTGCATCAGCAGCCGTGCCTTTGAACGAAATCAATCCCATAGTTATACATATGTGAAGAATCCATGCTCGATTTCCTTCTTCGACAAGAGCAAACGGCTGCTTCAGATCCAACTAGTTAAGGGACAAAACACATAAATAAATGCACGCAGGGGAATGAGGATGGAGATGATAATGCATGGAGGTAGGCTTAAAGAAGGAAGGCAGCTCCTCCGACCAAGGCGGCCCCGAAGATGGCCATTTTCTCTAAACGAGCAGTTGAGGCGGCTCCGCCCTTGCTGGCAGGTGCAGAAGCGGGAGTCTCACTGATGGAGGCGGTAGGGTCCTCAGAGGGACTCTCGGTTGGGGTTGTTGGGGATGCTGGGGTGGTGGCTTCAGCAGGAGAACCAACAGTTGGGGGGCTTGCTGGAGGAGTAGAAACGGGCGATGGCGCTACGGGGGATTTAGCCGGCGATACCTTGGGTGCTGCTACTGCTGCCTTGGGTGCTGCTACTGCTGCCTTGGGGGCGGGTCCCGGTGCGGGCGCTGCCATACAGGCCGAGCTGAACAATCCCATGGCAAAAACGAAGCAGAGAAGCGCATTGAATCGGGCCATCTTGTCTGTAAGTTGCTGTCGTCGAAGGATAGTGCAAATTCGTGTCACGGAAACTGTATGCAGTCGATCTCTTCTCTTCCTCAAAAATGAAAACAACAGCAATAAATGCGAAGGAAGAGAAAAGAAGAAGACTCAGACAGAGAGATCGTGCAGACCGGCAAAGAGAAGGGCAAGAGGGCGTGATATAATATAGTGGTACAAGGTCGGCAATCGGGATCCAACAAGGGAGGGATTCGTTTTCTGTAGCCAGCGGAACGCGGCATGTTATGTGGGCCACTGACACGACATCTCCCTCCTTCCTTCTTCTTCGCACATGCTCACTGCCCAGTCTGGTCTTCGGTTGCACTTTGCCCTGTTTCGACCTGTCCATGTCCTGACTCAATAGCCTGTCGTCGTGCGCCCGCAATGAGCTGGATCGACGTTGGCCATGAACCGTTTCATCCTACGGTACTCGTGTATGCCAGCCGTTAGCTAGTCTGGAGATGGAGTAGGTTAACTTGGGAGTGGTTAGATTTTTAGGGTTACTGTGAGTTTCGTATGGATTAAAGTTTCATGCATTTCATAACCTTAATTTAAGGGTTTTGTTCCATTTTAAATCAATTCAGATGCTCAGAAAATTGATCAGAATTCTAAATTGATTAAAAATTTAAAAGCAAACCGTGGAAAACCCTGCCGAAAAAGTTACCCCATTTTAAACCAATCCAAATACTCAAAAAATCGATCAAAATTCTAAATTAACTGAAAATTTAAAAACAAACCACAAAAAACCTCAAAAAAAAATTGCTTCCGATTTAATCCACTCCGAAAATAAGTTCCCGTCAAACTGTGGAACGGTCAAATACCCTCTCAACAAAACACAAGCCGGCCGTCTTCCAAACAGTTGCTTGGTTGGCTTAATGTCCAAATTACACGTGATCCGCACCTCCTAATTGTTTTTTTTAACCAAAGCGAGACGCGTAATCCATGCTGGAGGAGTTAGTGGGCTTTGACGTTTCTAAAGTAAAAAGTAGCCGTTCATGTGAATATCAAACAATATTTTTTAAATAAGTCTCGCACGGATACTAGTACTAACGGCTTGATTCCCATGGCTAAAACGAGGGTTTTGGCTTATCTCAACGTAAAAAGAGGTTGAGCTGTTATGCACTGTATGATGTATGGGTATTATTTTTTGGCTTTGGGATTCGTCAAAATTCTGTATGGTTAATAATATTTGTTAAAGATTTTTTTTTTTAAGCAAAAATTTAGTTCAAAATTAGATGGGATTTTGTTTAGAGTTATAATTCCAAATTTAGCTCAAAATTTGATGGAATTTTGTTTAGAGTTATAATTCCGTTTAAGAGAGACTTCGTTTATGGAACTTTATTTTTGAGGATTTCTATCCATTCTAAATTTTATTTTATTTTATTTTTTTAATTTAAAAAATAAATCCACATTAAATTAAATTATATAGTCAAATTAATTAATTACATGATTGAAAAACCTATATATAGAATTAAATTATACAGTCAAATTAAATTTATACTTCAAATTAATTAATTACATGATTGAAAAACCTATATATAGAATTAGTTATATCCTGGAAAAACTTATATATAATTTTTATATGTTTAAAAAATAAAAATATATTAATTTTTATTAAATAAATATATTTATTATATTATATATTATTTTATTTTATTATATTGTATTATAAAATAAATTTATACTTCAAATTAGTAATTTCAAATTAATTAACTTATATATAATTTTTATATGTTTAAAAAATAAAAAAATATTAATTTTTATTAAATAAATATATTTATTATATTATATATTATTTTATTTTATTTTATTGTATTATAAAATAAATTTGTACTTTAAGTTAGTAATTTTAAATTAATTAATTACATGGTTGAAAAAATTATATATATAGAATTAGTTATATCATTGAAAAACTTATATATAACTTTTATGATGACGATGATGATAATTGAAAAACTTATATGATGATGATGATGATTGGATTGAATTGGTGTATGGGATCTTAAGAGGGTAAGTGATTACTCGAGATTTTTTAGAATTTTGTTTATGTGTAGAGAAGTTTTCCAAAATCACCATACTTTTGTTGAATTAAAAGATTAGAAAAGTTGATAATATGACAAATATTTTGAAAATAAGATCTAATAAAAATATATTAACTTTTATTAAATAAATATATTTATTATATTATATATTATTTTATTTTATTATATTATAGTAGTCATTTTCACAAAAATGATTTGATGATATGCACATGAAAATCTCTTTCATAGGTTGTAACATCATTGTTCTTCTTTAAGATACAATAAATTGATAATAAAATATATTATCAATTTATTGTGTTAAAGATATAAAATGATGTTACAAAGACGATGAAAGAGATTTTCATGTGCATATTATCAAAAAAAATTTTGTTAAAGTCAAACTATTAAAAAATATGTAATATAAAATAAAATATTTAATATATAAAATATATAAAAAAAAATCAATTATAATTATAAAGAAAATAGAATAATAAAACAAATCAACATAAATTTATCTTAAATTATAATTTTTTAAATGATCATATGTTTATTATTTGATTATTGATTAGATTGTTTAATATATTTATGAATAAAAAAATTATTTTATATGTCTATTATTAAGAAAGTAAAAATATTATAGAAAAAACTCAATATGATGATAATGATTAATATAGGTATAGGTTGGACAATCTAAGAGAAAGTGATTTTCATCTTCTCTAATAGAAATCTAGGCACACACAGAAACCAAGATAACTTGAATAAGGTTATTTGTCTTTATTCAATCAATGAAATAAGAGAGCAAATAGCTTTTTTATATAGGTTACAATCAAGTAGAGTCAAACCACTTTATGAATGTGGGATAAAGTGAAAATATAACCTAAAATCAAATATCTGACCAAAAAGAAAATAAATTAACCTAAAGTCACTTTGACTTTATTAATGCCTAAGTCTAATTTCTAATTGACCATTATAAACTAATATTTAATTTAACACCCTCCCTTAATGGTCAATCTACTCACTACACCAAGTTTCTTTCAAAATTTTACATGCTTTTCGGGACCCAAAGACTTGGTGAAAATGTTTGCAGTTTGATCCTTTGTAGGACAATACTGCAGCTCAATAGTTCCATCTTCTACAAGCTATCTGATGAAGTGATAGTGTGTATCAACATGTTTGGTACACTCATGGAAGACTGGATTCTTGGCAAGTTTCATTACCCATTGATTGTCACAGAACAAGGGTGTAGGCTCTCTTTGCTGCATCTACATATCTGATAACATCCTCCTGAGCCAAACTGCCTCGCATGCACCTTTCAATGCTCCTCGATACTCTGCTTCTGTCGATGAAAGGGTGACTGCATGTTGTTTCTTGCTGGTCCATGTGACTACACCCGTGCCAAGGCTGAAGACATATCCAAAAGTGGATTTTCTGTCATCAACAGAACTTGCCCAATCTGAATCTGTATACCCACATAACCTCGGGTCTTTGCTCCTACTGTACAGAATACCAAAGTCAAGTGTCCCTTTCACATATCTCAGCACTCGCTTCGCTGTTGTCCAGTGCTCTACTTTCGGTGCTGTCATAAATCTAGAAATGAAGCTCACAGTGAAACTCAGATTAGGTCTAGTGGTTGTAAGATATATCAAGTTGCCCACTAGCTATATGTATAGTGACTCACTAACTGCCTTTGAGTCAGTCTTGGCTTAAAGTTTCAGCCCTTTCTCCATAGGTGTAGAGGAGATTTTGCAATCCTCCATCCTGAACTTATCTAGCAAACTCTTGGCATACTTTGCTTGTGAGACAAAAATGCTGCTCCGTATTTGCCAAACTTCTACACCCAGACAACAGTGTAGGTGGCCTAGATCTATCATGTCAAATGATATACTCATGTTGGATTTGATCCATGTAATTGCATCTTCCTCACTACCTGTAATAATGATATCATCCACATAAACAACTAGAAGAATGATCTCATTACCAACTCTTTTGACATATAAGTTGGAATCTGAAGGACTCCGTTGGAACCCTTGTTGAACCAAATACCTGTCAATCTTGATGTACCACGCCCTCGGTGCCTATTTCAGACCATATAGAGCCTTCTTTAGTCTGCAAACTAGATGCTCCTTCCATGTAACCTGAAACCCCTCTAGTTGGCACATGTATACCACTTCCTTCAAATCTCCATTAAGGAAGGCACTTTTCACGTCCATCTGATGGACCTTCCAACCTTGTTGTGCTGCCATGGCTAGAACAAGATGAATAGTGCTCATCTTCGTTGTAGTAGCAAAAGTCTCCTCATAGTCAATGCCTTCTTGCTGAGAGAATCCTTTCGCAACTAACCATGCTTTGTACTTGTCAAGTGTACCATCTGCCTTGTACTTGACCTTGTACGCCCATTTGCAGCCAATGGGTTTCTTCCATGATGGAAGAGTTGTGAGATCCCAAGTCTGATTTTTCATCAAACTTTCATGTTCGGCCTCCATGGCCTTTACCCATTTAGGTCTTCCTTTTGCTTCCTTGAATACCTGAGGCTTATAGATCTCCTGAATATTGGCCATAAGAGCAAAGTTGATTGTGCCACTCTATTGTTTACTCTTACCTCGTGATGATCTTCCCTCAATCATCTCTCCTATCCGAACATCTCCAATGGTGTTGTGCCACCACTTGGGTCTTTTGGAATCCCTGGCTGCGAAGTCAGTATTGCCACCATGACTTGGGCTTCCTGCTTCAGAATGTACTGATCTGACTGACCTAGGAGAGTCATCCTATTCTGACTCCTCATCATCATGCTCAGAATCTTTCCCCCCTTCAGGTGGAGCTATCGGAAGCTTGACACCTGAATCTTTAATGACTTCTGGCTGCTTAGTAACTCTGAATGCGGGAGGAGTATGGAAGGGTCCATCCTCCTCATCAACAACAACATCTTTGCTAAAGCTCACCTTATCAGTGTCAACATCAACTAATCTGTAAGCTTTATGGGTGTCATTGTACCCTATAAGCATCATCTTCTTACTCTTCAGATCTAACTTGGTTCGTTTCGTAGCTGGAATACAAGTGTAAGAAGTAGAACCAAAGACCTTCAAGTGACTTACTTTGGGCTTTCTTCCAGACCATGCTTCCTCTAGAGTCTTTTGCTTTACCGCCATCGTGGGAGATCTATTCAGGAAGTACACTACTGTGAACACTGCCTCTGCCCAAAACCTGTTAGGAACACACCTATTCTGCAACATACATCTGGACATCTCTGTGATAGTGCGGTTTCGCCTTTCAACCACCCCATTCTGTTGTGGAGTATAGGGTGTGGTGTATTGTCTCTTGATCCCATGTTTAGCACAAAAATTATTGAATTCTTTGGAGAAGAATTCTCCACCATTATCAGATCTAAGAGAGGTAATATGAAAACCTGACTCATTCTCGATTAATGCTTTAAAGTTTTGAAATTCTTTAAACACGTCAGACTTCAAATTCATAAAATACACTCACATTTTCCTACTGAAATCATCAATAAACAAAAGGAAATACCTGGCACTGGTGATTGATGTCGTGTTCATTGGTCCACATACGTTTGCATGAACCATTTGAAGGACCCTCTGCACTCTCCAAGATTGTCCTTCATCAAATGGTGCTCGATGTTGCTTCCCTGCCTGGCAAGCTCCACAAACTCCCTGAATCTTCTGTTGAATGTCTGGAAGTCCATCTACCAGTTTCTCTCATGCCAACTGAGAGAGGTAGTTAAAATTGAGGTGCCCATACCTTTGATGCCATAGTGTGAAGATGTCTGATGCACTCTTCGCTACCAGTGCATGCTCTCTGCCCTGCCCAATATCCACCAATCTGAACAAACCATGGTCCTCCACACCAAGAGTAACGATCTTCTTGGTATTCTTGTCAACGATATAGCACTTGTGATTGCTAAAGTTGACATCCAAGTGAGGAGAGTGCCTCATAATCTGACTAACTGAGAGAAGATTAAGCTTCATACCTGGCACATAGTGGGCGTTGAGAAACATAAACATCTTTCCTTCGTAGGAAATCTGAACATTCCCCTTACCGACTATATTATACGCCTCGCCTCCACCGAAGATCACCGAGTCTTTGGATGGACTAGGTGTAAACTCTGTGAACCAATCTTTTTGATTAGTGAAATGCCTAGATATGCCTGAATCAACAAACCAAACAGATGACTTGGACTGATCTGCTTGTGTACAGGCCATAAAGGCATAGAAGGTTGCCTCCTTCTCCTCCGTGTGCTCTGCAACATGGGCCTTCTGCTGAGACCCTTCGTGGTTGTGCTTCTGATCTACCAACCGCTTTCTGCAGTGCTTCTTCATATGGCCAATCTTGCCACAGTAATGACAAGTGATGGTCTTCAGGGTTTTGGTGGCATCCTCATCATTGCCTGGACAAGGTTTCCTTATCCATTTGCCTTTGCCTTTAGCTTTGGATGCAAAGGCCTGCTCTGAACCCTCTGTCTCACTGCTTCTTCCACCTGTCTTGCTACAATAGCTTATTAGATAGCTCTCAAAACTTCAGGTCAACGTCTGTAGCTGTGATGTTCAGGGTCTCAATGAAGTGCTCATAGGACCCTGGCAAGCTGTTCAGCGTGATCACCACCATGTCCTCTTCTTCCATCTTCCGACCAATGGCCTCCAACTGCTCCCAGATGTCCTTGATCTTGAGTAAGTTCTCTTGGAGAGAGGCACCCTCACTCATATTGATCGAGAACAACATATTATTTAAAAAGAACGCTCGACCCTTATCTAAAATCTCATGGGCCTCTTTCAACTATTTCCAGATCACTGCAGCAGTCTTCCCATTCTGAACCTCAGGTAGAATCTCATCTATCACGGACAATTTGATCAGCATCACGACCTCTCTATCTTGGCCATCAAACTTGTCCTAGTCTTTACCTGCAACCGTGGGACGAGGACTTGTGCCCGGAACAACATCTGACAGGCACCGGTACGCAAAAATGGCCAACATGCATTGCTTCCAGGTATTATAGTTCTTCCCAGAGAAATTTTGGTTGCCTTCCAACATGATGTTGGTCAATGTAGCCATAGATGATTGTAAAATACTGAACTTAGTAGATAAATAATGGAAAAATACCTGCAATCTTCCCTCAACCAGCTCCAAATCAACCAATTTCTCCTCAAATCTGCTAACTCAAGAAATTAGCAGTAAAAAAAAAACACCAGATCTTCGAAGTTGGGCACCAATCTGGGTAAGAACAGACCAATCTGGCTTTTAAAACTGAAAAATCAAATGAACCCGGCTCCGACTGATCTGAAACACTTTCGGCTCCTTGAGTGTGCTACATTGGCGATCCCTCGATCCATCACTGTCAGCAGTAGTCCCTAGGTATTCACGCGCTCCCAGACTCTGTGGCCCTAATCTCGCTCTGATACCATGTAACGAAAATTGAGCACACACAAAAACCAAGATAACTTGAATAAGGTTATCTGTCTTTATTCAATCAATGAAATAAGAGAGCAAATAGCTTTCTTATATAGGTTACAATCAAGTAGAGTCAAACCACTTTATGAATGTGGGATAAAGTG
>ML782403.1:23289-35223 GCA_009831015.1 Picea engelmannii
TCGGATAGCAATGTTCACAGGCCTCTTCGAGGGGGCAACCTCCAATCGAGCAACGCTCTGTTACAATAATATCCAAGCTAGGGTTCTCATACCCTCGACTCCTATTTATACTAAAAAGAAGCATCTAGAGGAAGATCCTTCTAGAAGCGGAAGCTTCTATTAGGTCTTCTTACATCCGCCTAATTCTCTTTTATTGAAAGGTCTTATTAATATTGACCTTTATTACATCCGAATACATTAATCTACCCATGTGCGGGTTAGGACCTTAACAGTTATTGTTTAACTGCTTTGTAGTGTGAAAAGAGGCCAAATAGGGCATTATTAGGTCTTTGACCAGCCCACCAGTCGGATCCAGCCCAGATTTGAGGGTCAAATCGGCTTGGGAGCTGAACCATAAGTGGTTGGGAGGCCGACCACTTCCATAAATGCACCGTTTAGCAGGTGCGTGGCTTTTTACGCTAACAGTCACGCATCGTGCGCCTGTGCGCGATTTATACGTTCATGTTTCGCGCATGCGCGTGCACGCCCAATGTCTGCAAAGCGCTCTTTAATTTTTCACTACTTTGTATAGTTTTTGACCTATTTTGAATGCCGTGGTATTAATTCAGGTTCATGGATGACTTCATCACTGTTTGATGATGTTGAGTTCTTGTAACCATGTGCGGACGAAATTTCAGTGATAACAGATGCCCCCTGATGGATGAGGTTAGGAGCATACGTATAGCCGAAATCCATCAATGTTTCTTGTACTAAGAATGTTGTTATAAGATAGAGCAATAGTGGGATCATTCAGAGTGATCCGTTGGAGGAAAAAAGGAACCGGTAGGACCCGACCTTCTATGAGGTGTGTAAAATAGGAAACTGTGTACAAACGAGGCGGGCATGCCCCATGCTCGTGTCATGTAACTCTGAAAAAAGATGACTGAAGTGTTGGTGTAGACAACTGCAACGCCCTCGGGGGCGGTCGTGATAGAGGCAGAAGACAATTCTGCAAATGAACATGCTCTGAATAGTAGGCATTGATCGTGGTAATAAGTAGCAGCGATGATGTGGGCATTGATAGCCCTGCCAAGTTCAGAGGTCTTCGAAAAATAAAAGAACTAACTGCAATAGTCGCAAAGTAAGACCCACCATAACATGAGAAAGTGTTGGCGTCGAATGTTATGGGGGTCAACGACAGCAGGGAGCAATGGTGTTTCACCCTGTGCCATCCGAGATCTCTCACTGAATGGATAATGAGAATCAAGATACTATCGCCCTTCTGGAAAAATGTGCTGATGTCGACAAAAAGGGGGACGCGACTCCCAGAAGCAAATGGCTTCATGAAATCTACTAGGTGAGGTGAGGAAGTGGCAGAGGTACATGGATGAAGTCAAGATGTGGGAAGACTCCAAACTGCCCTTGGTTGGAGGATGTATGAGATAAAAAGTAGCCACAACTATTCAACGAGGTCGAGTGTCAGGGGGACGACAAAACCGGGGATAAGTTGTGCCAGAGGCGGGACAAGGCGAACAAATTCAGAGGGTAGAGGTAAGTGACCCGTGGGGTACTCTAAAGATATGGATGATGTCGGGCAAGGGAAGATGATAAGTAGTGCTCCAACCAAGGGTGACATGGGTTGCGGCTGACCAAAAAGAGGGAAGCAAGTCGCCAAAGGTGACGACAAAAAGGGTAATGTAACAACTGAAAATAAAGGCGTTTGTACAATAAATAACGAATAATTGGGGAGAAATGTACAAATACAGAAATGGGTGCCCCAGTGTGATATGGGTGGCCCATGTAGGGTATAATTTGCTTGGAAAAATGATGAAGGGTGGGGGCCCCATTGGTGAGTTTCTGTATGAGGTAGGTGAAATGAGGGTAGGTTTGCAGACGGGCAAACTGATTGTGGATGAAATGGAGGGTTCATGATACTGCGGAGGTGCAGGTAAAAAAATAGAACCGAGAAGAGATAATCTGGGAGTCCGTGTGGGAAAGATAGAAAAATGAGGAGAAGGAGTATGTGGTTGATTCACGACATGATGAAAGACTATTGGGATTCCCATCCCTAAAGGGTTTTGAAAAATAACATGAGTGTCAAAAGTGTCAAAAGGTGCTATGAATGGGACAACTCATGTGGGTAAGAATGCTACCGGGTAACAATACCGAAGATGCAAATGGAGGTGTGGGTACTGCAGAGCCGGGAATGGGGATCCTAGAGGCAAATATCAGAGGGTGTGACTGGAAATGTAAGTGCGATACATCGGGAACGACTACATGCTAGTGCTGAGTATATACCTGAAGGGGTTGTGCCGATGTATGATAATCAAGTACCTGCACACATGAAAACCAAATACCCAAAGTGAACAATATCTGAAGAGAATCGAAGATATGAGCATGTATTTGATAAGTGTGAATATGTGCATGCGTACCTAACCAGGGTATGAAAAAAAGGGTGCCCCGGGGGCTCAGGATGAAAAGAGGCCCAGGGACTGCTGTGATGTAGATGACAGGATGTTGATCCCGTGGTTGAAAACGGATTGAAAAATGGACACCGTGGGCTCCCGGAATGGTGAGTGGAAGTTTGGCAAAAGGCTTATATATAGCTGTAGGGCCCACATTGCCACCTCATTTGTACCTGCTGCAATAGTGACTGGATGAGCAGTTTTCAGAGGAGTTTTGGAGATTCGGGGAGGATGAGGCATCTGATTGGTGATTAGCGAGCTTCAGGTTAGTGTTCTGATCATCCTGCATAGAAATAGGATTTCATTTTTTGGGCAGGGGTTGTACGGGGGGCCGTACAGAGAGATTTAGGGGATATGGGCCCCACATGCGCGGTCGATCCGGTAATAGGCGCGCATATGTGCGCGCCTGTCCACCGGATATACGCGCATGGGGGCACGGTAGAGGGGATTTAAGGCGCGCTCTAAGGGCGTGCCTATGAGTTGAACAGGCGCGCACAAGTGCACGTCTGTAGGTTGAACAGGCACGCATCTGTGCGCGCCTGTATGGTGAACAGGTGTGCTTGGGAGCACGCCTGTGAAGAAAACAGGTGCGCACTGATGCACACCTGTGTAGTGAACAGGTGCGCACACATGCGCACCTGTGTAGTGAACATGCACGCATGTGTGTGCACCTGTGTAGTGAACAGGCGCGCATGTGTGCACGCCTGTGGGTAACAAAACCGCGCCTAGGAGGCAAGGTTGAGGTGTATGAAAACGAGTCTTTTTTATGCTGTTGATGGTTTCATGAGCTGATATAGGACTCTGTGTTGTCTGCAGGTGGATGGTTGTGACGATGCCAGTGGGTTGGCGAGAGCGAGACTGGTCTCAGCTGCGAGATGCCGTAGCCATTGAGGGGCCAGGTGTGCGTGCGACTTTGGCAGCCCGTGGGCTGCTAAAGTTCTTTGAGTGCCCATTGATACGGGAACAGGAGTATCTCCTACAGTTCCTGATCCAGATGTGGAGTCCGGAGCTGCACTGCTTCCTCGTGCGAGGAGAGCAGATCCCCTTCACTGCGGTGGAGGATGTATATTTCTTGACTGGGCTTCCCTTTTGGGGAACGCCCCTACCGGCGGAGCCAGTGCTGCCTAGGGATACGCAGCTCGCGACTATTGGCCGGAGATATTGTTCAGGTCGGAACTTTATGTCCAGGACGGTTGTGAGCATTGCGTCTATAGATTCCATGGTGCATCGCTGTATAACAACGATGATTGTGCGAGTATATGGGTCACTGGCGACCTAGTGGATCAGTGGTGGCCAGCTTCTGGTGTTGGAGAGAGTGTTGGCTGGCGAGCGTTTCGCTTGGGGGCTTACGTTGCATGCGAGGATGGTGGGGAAGTTGGACCACTGTCAGTCCACTGATATGGGGGAGTTTGCCTTCGGGTCCATCCTAGTGGCCTGGTTTCTAGAGAGGGTGCCGATGTTGCGCCCGAGGATTCTATTGGGGGCATCTGGGGCGCGAGAGCCATGGTTGAGGCGATGGTCGACTGTGTTGCTTCTCCATGGTGGTGGCGAAGGTGGCCACTTCTTTTTTGCAGAGGCGATGCAGGTATGGCGGAAGATGTCGCAGGTGATCTTACGTTACCCCTATGCCGGGGTGGACTTCCGGGATGATCTGGACATGGTGCTACCTCCATGGGAGGTTTTTGATCATCGAGGTATGTTTGGTGTTTATGTGTATGTTTTTGCTATTTTGTGTTTGAGATAGCAGTCCATATGGATATGATATAGATGTTGATACTATTTGGTGTTTGTTTGCATGTGCAGATGTGGCACCTCGCGGGCGCGAGGTGGAGTTGCAGCGAGCACTGGAGAGACCGCCGCGAGGAGAGAGACGTTGGCGTGATGAGGCCGTGGTGCGACCAGGTGAGCCAAAGAGGGAAGCGAGGAGGTGACGGTTTGATGACCCTGGTGCTGGGCCATCACATGCTCCTCCGACGGTGGCAGGAGCTGATTATGAGGACATACGCCGTCGTCTGGAGATGATATTACAGGAGGTGCCTAAGGGCATATGGTCTTGCATCCAGGACGAGACTTTCCTGGAGCAGTGTGTGGGGGTGCCGCCACCATGGCGGGCCATAGTACGACGAGCAGCAGTGGCTGCTGCGTTGACGACCGGACGACTGCTGCCGGGGCAGGAGGGGCCAACAGGGGGTGGACCACCACCTCCTGGGGCAGGAGGTGGTGGAACGCCACCACCTGAGGGAGGAGCAGGCGGTGGTTCTCTAGAGGCACCGTGAGTGGTGCTCTGAGGCATTTGATGTATATATATTTTTTCGTATATAGGCTGGTGAGCCCATTTTGTACCGAGGTGCTGCATTGGCCTGCGGATAAGTGTATTTTTTGTATGTAAACATTCAGATGGCATTGTGGACCTATATATATACATGAGTATACTTTTTGAGATATATGGGGTGTTTACATGTTTTTGGTTAATGTTTTGATGATGTCTATTCTATGTATATGCTGTGACAGGATTGTGATATGTTTATGTATGTGTAGAGGTAGCTTGATGTGATATATGCCAGTCTAACAAAATATTAGCTAGGTTATCTGTAATTTGATTCAATTGTCTTGGAATATGTGTAAATGTAATGGAATCAAAATGTCGAGATAAAAGCCTAACCTACAGGTATTTGCGAAAGAGGCAAGGATCACGGATGCGATACACATTGTTGAGCTAGAGAACGACTAGTTGAGAGTTGAGGAAGATGCTAAGGTGACGAATATGATGATGCTGGGCATTGGCCAGGAGGCCAATGACATCAATGTATTCGGCTTGGTTGTTGGTTTCTAACCCCAAACATATGTCGCTCGAATGGAGCATTTCATGTGAGGGGGTGTAGAGAGCCCAAGCAGTCGAAGCGAGATTTTGTGTCCAATGGCTGGCACCGTCGGTGTAACCGATGTGGTAGGATGGTGGAGGAAGCATCTGTCAATAGCACAACGGATAGTTTAGACGTGAGGGAAGGAGAAAAAGATTAAAAACGCTAGAAAAGAAATAACCTAAAGTAGAATGACTACGTATAAGCATAAAATTTCTTTAAGTATAACCCGTTGATGGGTTCTTTGAGAGAGAGGCCTTCGGGAGAGGCCAAGATATATGCGCCTTTGGTGAGGCAATGTTGAATGATGTATGGGCCATGCCAGAGTGACTCGAATTTTCCATGGCCAAAGGTATCATGAGCGATATCATAGGCCAGGACGAGGTTGCCTTCGCGAAATGATCGAAGATTGACATGGCGATCAAATGTAGCCTTGGATCATTTTTTAGCTGCCTCATTGTTCTGTAAGGAAGATCGACGATCTTCATCCAGAGACTCCAAGTTCAACAAGCGTTGCTCCATTGGAGTAGTGTCAGGTAATAACTCAATTGCGGTGCGTAAGGTGGGAATTTCACACTCGATGGGGAGAGTGGCCTCAACCCCATGGACTAAATGAAATGGTGTGAATCCAGTAGCGGTTTTCACAGCCGTTCGGTAAGCCCATAGCGCATAAAATAACATATGATGCCAATTGGTTTTATGTTTATTAACTGTGCGCTGTAACATGGTCTTGAGGACTTTGTTAACTGCCTCGACCTGTCTGTTAGACTAAGGGTAATATGGTGAGGCAAACTCGTGAGATAAGCCTAATCGAGATGAGAGTTCGACGAATATCTCATTCTCGAATTGTTTCCCATGGTCGGAAACGAGTTGGAGGGGTACTCCAAAGCGGGATATGATGTGGTTAAATAAAAAACGCGCTGTAGTGTCAGCAGTGTTGTTGAAAGTGGGCATAGCTTCTGCCCATTTGGTGAAGTAATCAATGGCGACAACAATGTATTTGTGACCATTGCTGGAGGGGGGATTACAAGTCATGAAGTCAATGCCCCATTTACAAAAAGGGCCGACAGTAATGACAGGGTGGAGAAGAGCGGGGGGAGCTCGAGCTTTGTTGGCATAAAGCTGACATTGCTCACATCGTTTCACGGTATGAATGCAATCATGAAACAAGGTAGGCCAAAAGTAACTGGATCGGATAATATTTTGAGCAGTGGATATGCCTGAAAGATGGCCCCCACATGCGCCGTTGTGGCATTCGTTTAAGACTCTATCGACCTCGTCAATAGTCAGGCATCGACAAAGAATGGTGTCGACGCCCCGCCGGTATAGGATGTCTCCGATGAGAAGGTAGCAGGGGGCCTGATGGCGAATACGTCGACGATCATCTCGTGAAAGGTGGTTACCAAAATTTTGAGTTCAGAGGTAGACGAGGAGGTCGCCGTACCAAGGATCATCCGAAGTGATGTAAAAGAGATGTTCGTCGGGAAAGTCGGTGTTGACGGGGGCACTGGTGGTGTCAGAGGGGAGGGCCATGACAAGTTCGGCGAGAACGAGGGCCTTCTTACTCTTAGGTGTTGAGAACTCGAGGTCGTACTCTTGAAGGATAACGATTCATCGAGTGAATTTGCCGTTAACTTGTCGACGACTGAGCAAGTACTGCATAGGGTTGGAATCTGCGATGACCTTTGTTGTGCGAAGTAGAATGTAGTGGCACAATTTCTGTACTGCGAGGATGACTGCACGAGCAAGTTTCTCTTTGTGTTTATACTTCAAGGGTGGCCCTGAGAGGTTTTTACTAACGTAATAAATGACGTGTTCACGATTATCATCACCGAGCTGGACGAGGACACCGACTACTGATACAGCTGATGCTAATACGTAGAGGATATAGTCGCGATTGTAGTCAAGTGCACTAATTAAAGGTGCATTTGAAAGCGTTTTTTTAAGATCGTCAAATGACTGTTGGGCGTGGTCGTCCCAGTGAAATGGGATGTTGTGACGTATTAAACGAAGGAAACTGTGTGCGCGTATGGCGTAATCTGGGACAAAGCGTCTAAGAAAGTTAGCTTTGCCCTGTAGACTTTGAAGTTGTTGTAAATTCCGGGGAGGTGGAATTTCGGTGATATCTTGGACTTTGAGGGGGTCCACGGTAATATCGCTTTGGGAAACAATAAAACTGAGGAGGTGCCCTGCGGTGACACAAAACACACACTTGAGAGGATTCAAGCGGATATTGTACCGATGACACCATTGAAAGATGGTTCTTAAATTATCGAGATGCTGGGTGCATTTCTTGGATCGAGCTGTGAGGTCGTCCAAGTAGGCGAGGATGAATCATGATATTAGCCAGATCGTGAAAGATGTATGTCATCGCCCGCTAGAAAGTTGTGCCGACATTATTTAAGCTGAAAGGCATGACACGATATGCAAAATTACCCCACGGGGTAGTGAATGCGGTTTTATACTGATCGGATGGGTGGATTTGAATTTGATTATAGCCAGAGAATCCATCCATAAAGGAGAGAGCCTCATGGCCGGCGCAGTCGTCGATAATTTGATCGATGAAAGGCGTTGGGAAGTTGTCTTTGGGACATGCATGATTGAGATCGCGAAAGTCTGTGTAAACGCGGATAGTGCCCTTTTTTTTATTAACGGGTACAGGGTTGGAAACCCATGAGGTATAGGCGATGGGGTAAATGAACCCGACAACACGTAACTCATCAATTTCGGCTTTGATAGCCGCGACTTTGGATGGATGTAGCGGTCGCTGTTTTTGGCGAACTGGTGTAATGTCGGGCGAGGTGTCGATGCGATGTTCGACAATAGAGGGGTCGAGGCCAGGCATTTCCGTGTATGACCAGGCAAAAATATCCCTATATTCTTGGAAGATGGCTTTATATGCAGCGATTTCCTGAGGAGTGCAAGCAACTCCAATGGTGATTGCTTCGACAATGCCATTTTTAATGGAAATGGCGATTTTGATGGTGGGGGAAATGTTGGCCATATTGCCTTCTTCAAAAGCATTAGGGGCAGGAATGAGATTTTTGAACCAGTCGATAGGGCCTGATGGGATAAAATCCTTGGTTTCGACCGCGTAAATGGGGATTTGGTTAGGAGGTGTGGGGGCTTCCTGTGGAGAGAAGAGTGCGTGATGGTGTAGCACATCCCAGGGAGAGTCCGGGTGGTTAAAATCTTCGAGTATTTCTTCGTCGCATTGGAAGTGATGGGAATACAAGGGGTCGTGAGGAGTGATCTTGGTGACAGTGGTCGTGTGGTTTCCCCCTGGTGAAGAAGTAGGGGGAACATTGTTAGGAGAAGGTGAGGGTTCACTCGACATAAACCATATATTGAAGTACTGAGGGGTACCCGTGGTGGTTGGGTGGAGAGTGTCCGTAGGGGAATGAGTGGGAGAGTTGGGGGGTGAATCCTCAGATAAGTCATCAAAGAACCATGGAGGTGTTGGGAGTGCCTCCAGTTCGGGAGAAATGAGATGAAGAGCCTCTAGTGACGAGGTAATGTCAATGATCGCCTCTGCGGGTCGGTGAAGTAGGGTCAATTGATGTTGCCTGTATTCAAGGATCATAGGACACCGGTATGTAAAATGAGCTAAAGAATCGTAGAGAGAGAAAGGGCATCTCATACGTTCATTGACTGAAGTGGTGACATAACGAATGTCAGTGATATTTGTTGAGGAGGACGTAGCAGGACTGGGATTGTTCTGGAAGTTCTGGCGTACGACGGCTAATGTCTGCCGAAAGCGTGGCAGTGCTAGGCAATGATGGGTATAATGGCCATGCTCTGAACATATAGCACAAGCGTATTTGGTCCTCAACCCTTTACTACTGGAAGGGTGGGTGGTAGTGGTGGGACTAGCAGTAGTGGCGGGTGTTGGGTGAGTTTGATTGAGGGGGATCAAATTTCGTAATTCAGGTAGTGATGGACAGTTGTTGGTTTGGTGGCCCTCTTTCTCACATAGTGCGCAAGGTGGTGGGATGCGTGGAGGAAGTGGAGCGGTGGGCTCCTTCTTCTTTCTCCTGCCCCCAGCTGTAGAAAGGGGGTTAGTGAGTGGGGGGGTGGTGGGGGTAAGGATGGGAATCGTCATGGGGATTCTTTCCTGGGGGGGAAGGGATGGTCGAGGGACCATTTATGGTGGGTGTAAATATGAAACTGGGATTGCTAACACCATATTAGGTAGTGTGAGCGTTGCGGCTACCTGAAAAGCTTCTATACCGGGTGGAGGGTAAAAGAAGGGAATTTGAGTGAGGAGTTGGGGAACTGTCTCCCAAACTGGACTATGTCCTTGGGGAGAGGTGGAATCATGGACTGGTGGGGTCGACGAGTGTGAAGGAGGTTCTTGAGGGGGGGGTTCTGCGATGAGTGGGACGTCAGGTATGATAGAAGCTTCTGTAGGAGGAAGGGTATCCTCTGTGTGAGTTTTGTTAGATGATATGAGTCACACTTGATTGGAAGGGTGTAGGAGTGGTGGTGCTCCATGATATGTGCCTAATAAGGATAGATCTTTAAAAATCCCAGGACCCATCTCGACGAGTGGATATGCGTCATGGCTTGTGTGGATGAGAGGAAGAATGTTATCGATGTTGGCAGATGGATTCAACTCATAATGTGAGACTTGGTCAATGGTAACGATCTTCCCATTGTGAGGGAACATCATTGTTCGAAAGATGGAAGATGCCACTGCCTTCATAGCGTACATGTAGCTATGACCGAATAGGATATTATAATCGAGTGGGGCATCGATAACTTCGATATTGATGAGAATAGTCTTGCCCCCGAGTTCGATGGGGACATTTTGGAAGAGCCCTTCAGGAGAGGATGGTCGTCTGTCATAAGATCGTAATGTGATGGCAAAGGGTATGAGTTCTGGGGAACCAAGTTTCTACCATACCATTTTGGACATAATGCATGTAGATGCACCTTCATCAATGATATACCGATGAACTGTGATGTTCCGTATTTTCACTGGTATTTGAAAAGTGATCAAGGTGGGAAGATGAGGTTCTCCGCTATCAAGATCAAAGGTAATGAGTCGGGTATCTGCAGGGTCGATTGCCCCCAAGGCGAAAAGTAATGATTTCCGCTGAGTAGGAAAAGTCTGGAGGACCTCCAATACTGACATGGCAGCCGAGGATTGTGCTAAGTCGTCTACCAAACTATAGTTATGAGTTTCCCTAGCCTATGGGTTGTGGACATTCCTGCGCACTAGGATGGGAGGGATGTGAAGCGATGGTTCAGCGGAAGGGCGAGGGATCACCAATGGGGGTCCCGTTGGTGTAAGGTTTGTCTCTGGAGGGAGGGGAGGAGACTCAGTGGGTGCATGATACTGACGGTTACGTGTTTGTAGAAGGATTTCTTCCTCACTGGTGAGGAGAATTGTCCGATCTGCTGGATTGTTGGGGTTGAGGTATTGTCCCAGCTGAGGTGGGGGATGCTGTGTGTCCTGTTGGGTGTTTATCACACCTTGATGTGGAATAGGATTTTGCAGCACGGAGGGAGGGGGTTGTTGCACGTATTGTTGTGGTGCCTGCTGAGGGGCCGGTTGTGCAGGAGAATGGGGAATACTACCAGAGTCTTTCAACCATTTGAAATCAACGATCTGGGGGAAATGATGAGTGTAATGGCCGAACTCACCACAAAGGGCACAAGGGAAGATGGTTTTAACATTGTTTCTCCCTTGGCATTTATTATTATTGCCCCCTTGGGGGTTTTGGTTCCCTTGGTTCTGGTTGCCCCCAGTGGGTTGGTGCTGTGGGGGTTGATTCCTGCCTTGACTTGGGTTGTTGTTATTCTTGTTCTTTCCTTTCTTCTTGGCATTGTTCGATGGATGGGTTGGATTGGCTGTATTTAACTGTTCAAAACTTTAGTATTGTTGAACAACAGAGGGTTGAACAAAATTCACCCACGCATGAGGATGTGGGGGAACCATGGGTTGTGGAGGACCAGGAAATGGGAAGTACGGATTCTATGGTGGTACTGATCCATAAGGTACATAGGAAGGCGTAGTGATTTCTCTAGTACTATAAGATAATGTTGAGGGAGTACCACTGGGTGTTGGAAGAGGTGGATGTATGGGAGGTGCCGACGGTGGTCCACTGATAGGTGGAGGTATAGCAACAGGGTATGGCTGTTGATAAGGGGGTGGGGGGTAATAAGAAGTGCCCCCATATGCCAGTGGATATTGAGGTGTGCCATACATCGGTGGTGGTTGGGGTTGCGGACCGTGGTGTGTGGTGGCACCGATCAGTCCGTCTGCTGAGTGAGACATCCTAGGTTTGTCTTGGCCAAATGGTACAGGTTTTGGAATATCAGGAAGTACAATGTATAAGTACCCTGAGTGTTCATAGATGAGGTCATACTGTTGGGCCTTACTGATGGCTTCCTCTTCGGATTGAGGGAAGGTGGAAGCTACGTCATTTCCAAGGAGAGAGACAAGTGATCTGAGAAACCAGTCGAGACACTGTTGCTTGGTGGTTTCTGCTTTGTACAAACTACGTCACCTACGCCACTCGTGAATGTGGTCAGCGATGTGTGTGGCTGAGGTTTGTTTGAAATTAGAAAGTAGTTCTAGACCATTATCGTGGTGGATGGGTAATTGGAAGAAGGTCAAGAAT
>ML782403.1:47945-61263 GCA_009831015.1 Picea engelmannii
GCTCTTTAATTTTTCACTACTTTGTATAGTTTTTGACCTTTTTTGAATGTTGTGGTATTAATTCAGGTTCATGGATGACTTCATCATTGTTTGACGATGTTGAGTTCTTGTAACCATGTGCGGATGAAATTTCAGTGATAATAGTTTGTTCAACACACACCTTTCCAACGAGCCAAGGAATTCTTCCATCACGTGCCTTACCAATGGACCAAGGAATTCTTTCATCACACGCCTTGCCAACGGTCCAAGCCAATCTTCAATCCAAGATAACCATCTATAATGGTGAGATGGAGGCACCCAACACCTCTCTAGGCGAGGTTATTTCAAAGATCCTATTTATATAATAGAGGGATTGAGTTCTAACTTTGTACAATGTATTTTTATAAGGTGGTCAGGATTTTGTTAAGGTATGTAATTCACTAATTATTTATTTGATACCTTAATTAGCATAAGTGGAATTATAAAAAATATGAAAGGGATAAATATTATTGATGATGATGATTACATTTTATTAAGACCAACTTTGATTTACAGGACCTTAAAAAAAATGATGATTAATTGATTTTCTTTAATATTTTGTTTCTATGATAAAAAAGATTGCATAGAAACTTTCCAATCTTTCTTTGGTTTTTTTCATAGACCTATATTTTGCCTAAATTTTTATTTAAAAACTTGATTTTCTTCCAATTATGTTTCAATACATGAGGTCGTGTGGTAGTACCTTGCCTCATTCATAGGGGCTTGGCTAGCCTGTGCCTACTACAACTAGACTACACCTCTTCATTTAAGGTCTTCCCATAACTTCTCCTTAAGATAAAATATGTTAAATGCAACTGAGTCCTACTCAACCAAGTTCATTCAACAATATGCACACATCCAACCGTGGCCTTTAAAACATCTGAGCAATACATGCACATGTATCCAATTATTCAATACTTATCTAACACAATGCATTACAAGGGAAAATAACATTCAACAACATAAAGAATCCACAAAACACATGTATGGGTGGCACCCAAGGCAAGTGATTTAATTTTATTTATATGAAGAATGTTACAATGTACAACAAATGAGCACGACCAACTATTTGTGGCTCATTTACGAATTACAATTACAAAAGGCATAACTGCCTACAAGAATTTTCAATCCAACCCCTAAAGAAACCACATGCATACCTCTTTTAGGTCCCATCTTGTTCTTCTTTTCAGTCCGCTACCACAATTTTCCCTACTATGCCAAGCCTAAAACTAATTAGGACTATTGCAGAGCTCGTTTACACTCTTTGTTAATGATTAATGCTTCTTGAATTGATTTGGATTTTATGATAAGAAAAGAATGAATAAAGATTATTATCAAAATATGCTTAACACATAATGACATATATACAGTAAAATTGGTTTCTATTCAATAAGGAAATAAGCTAAAACTGTAAAATGTAGCGGAAAACAAGCTGCTAGAATGGTGGTGACTTATCTCTAAGAAGAGATGTGATGGTTAGTACATCAACTTCTTGGGGTCGTAACTTTTGCATATGATATTCGTTTTAGGTGCAAGATAACCCATTGGAAAGGTCTATCTGAGGAATACACATTTTTTCGTCAGAATATAACTTCATTTACATATTGATCGTGGCGAGCCCTAAAAACTGTGTTTAGGGCCTCAAAACGGCCCCGTAAGTCAGGGACCTAAAAACTAGGAAAAAATTGCCAAACTAGAAAACTGCCAAAATGAGACAGTTGGAATAGGTGGGAGGCCACCGACATCCATATGGATCAATCCTATCCCCTTAGTAAGAAATGGTCTCCATTGAATTGAGTTCACCCATCAGATGAGGAAATTTCTGCTGAATTTTTCCCTGGGTGAGCCACTTGCCTTGGTGCAAAAGCTTCCATGCTTTGACAACTCGATAAAGATGGATCCTTTGTTGGCGAGTGTTGTTGACCTGTTTTTCCACAATCTAATCACTAGATTCCTATTGTATGCAATCGGGTTTGAGATATGTTGGTGTCAGTTGTTCTATTACCTCTGAGGTGTCAAATAATGGTGGGAAATAAGGTCAAATGAGATCCACGCAGAACACTGGGTGCAGGCCAAGGAAATGAGGAATGTTGAGCTTAAAATCATTATCACCCACATCCTTGGTGATGGTGTACGACCCATAACAAAGTGGGTGAAGCTTCCAATGAGGTCCTGTAAGGCGTTCTTTCCGCAAGTGCAACCAAACTTTGTCGCCCACCTAAAACTTATGTGGCACCCGGTGTTGATCATGGTGCTGCTTATACTTGTCATTAGAATTTTGTAGGATATCCTGAACCTGTTGGCAGATGTGTTGGATCCTTTCAATGAACCGGGTGGATTTGTCAGCTTTAGTTGGATCATGAGATGATTCGACTGAGGTGACCGCAAGGGGTAGTGCAACATCTATGGGACCCAATGGTTGGTATCCCAACCCCACCTAAAAGGGGTTGTGGTCGGTTGATTTATGCAGGGCTCGATTGTAGATATGTTGGACATAGGGAAGACTCTCATCCCATGTGTGAGGGTGCTTGTAATTATACATGCACGGGATATGCATGATCATTTGATTTATGACCTCGGTTTGGCCATCTGTCTGGGGGTGGAAGGTCATGGATTTGGTGAGCTTGGTGTCCAGCAGTGATGAGAGGCTCGACTAGAATGTGATGAGAAATTGAATGTCCTGATTTGATAAAATGGTTTGTGGGATTCCAAAATGTACCCAGAATCATTGAAAAAATATATTGGCAGTGGCCTCTGCTGTGATGCTCTTCTTGCATGCGACCATAATCACCATCTTAGAAAAGTGATCAACAACCACAAAAAATAGTCATTTCCCTGCTTGGTGGATGGGAGGCCCGACATGTAGTCCATTAAGATGGATTCCCATGGTCTGTCAGGAGTAGGCAGAGGGTTGTACATGCCCTTTTTCTTAGTGGTCAGTTTGGCAATGGTGCAAGTAGTGTAGGACCTGATATACTTGTTGACCTCCTCCCAAAGTTTCGTCTAATAGAAATGTTTCTGCAACATTCCCACTGTATTTTCAACGTCGAAGTGTCCTACCACATGAATGTAGTGGGATTCCTAGATCATATTTGCTCACTTTCTTGATGGAATGAAGATATGGCCCATATGACACAACAACCCATCCTGGAGATGAAAATTAGAGACAACTGCTTTTGTGCCAAACATTTGGTAGGTGGTGGCGAAGTCTGTGTCTGTCTCATAGAGTTGGGGCCATCCATAGGTCTCATGGTCGAAAGATTCTATCACTGTGGTGAGTGCCGCGACTAGAAGTCTGCTGAGGAAATCAACGACGTAGTTGGTTCTTCCTATTTTATACTTGATGTTGAGGTGGAATTGTTGCAAGTATGTGGACCACTTCTAATGGTGGTCATTCTGCAATTTTCCTTGTGTTTGCATGAACTGTAGTGGCTTATGATCAGTTTGGATGACTGTCTCCTTCCAAAGAATGTAATGTCTCCACTGGCGCCAGGATTGCACAATGGAGTACAATTATTTGTCGTAATTAGGGTACTTATGGAAAACATATTATAGGCCATGGGGTGGTTGTGCTAAGTGAGAATGGTTCCCACAACATAGTCTAAAGAATTTGTCTTGATCTCAAAGGGTTGTTGCAGGTCAGGTAGTGAAAGTACTTGGGCTGAGCACAAGCGCTTATTCAAATCATCGAATGCTTGTTCTTGGGACTGACCCCACATAATTGTTTCTTTACCATCACCCCTGGTTACTTGGCTAAGGGCCCACACAATATGGGAGAATCCCAACATGAAATTGCGGTAGAAATTGGCAAGGACCAAGAAGCTTCGAAGCTCAGTGAGTGTGGTTGGGGCTAGCTAGTCATGGATGACTTGGATCTTGGCTAGATCCACATGTTCACCATGCCAATCAAGAATGTATCCTAGGTAATGGAACTTGTCCATGCTGAAGGAGCATTTTTCCAAGTTGACGTATACCTTGTGTTGTCGTAGGGTGTGTAGAACCTGTTGAATATGCTGCAAGTGCTCTGCCCAAGTCTTGTTGTAAATGAGAATGTCATCCAGATACACCACTACAAAAGTATTGGTGAATGGTTGCAAGATATCGTCCATCATCTTCATGAAAGTGGCTGGAGAATTTGTCAAACCAAAGGGCATGACCAACCATTCAAAATGACATTCCTTTGACTTGAAGGCAGTCTTCCATACATTTGTCTATTCTATCGGGACCTAGTGGTAGCCATACTTCATATCAATATTACTAAAATATTTGGCCCCCGTGAGCTGATCAATGAGGTCGTAGATTTGGGGAATCAGGTATCGGTTTTTTACTTTGATTTTATAGAGGGCTCGATAATCAATGCAAAGTCGCCAGGTTCCATATTTCTTCTATACCAACACAATTGGGCTCCCACAAGGTGATGAGATGGGATGGATGTGCTCCTTGTGGAGAAGTTCTTGGATCTGCCGCTTTATCTCCTCATTCTGTAACAAAGAGTGGTAGTAGATTGAACCATTGGGAAGTGGTGCGTCGTGGGTCAGATCGATGGGGTGCTTGATCTGACAGTGCATATGTACCTCGGTAGGTGATGAGAAGATATCTGAGTATTCTTCCATGACCTTATCCACTTGCTTATGATGTGTGGAGAGATTGGTTGCAAACACCCTGGATGTGGCTACGATATTTCTCTCATTCTGAGAGAGAATCACGAAGAATACAAACTTTCCTATCTGAGAGATGACCTTCCTGCATTTCTTGGCAAAGATCAAGGAAATAACACTAGGTGGTACTGCCTCGTGTATCATGTACAATTTCTTGTTCAAAGTAATAATAACACTGCGAGGCTTAGACTCATATACATCATGGTGTTTCCATAAATATGGTTGGCCCAAAAGAACATTACAAACTTCAAGAGGGGAAACATTGGAGAATGCCTCATCTTTGAAGATATTGATGTCATATGAAAGGTGACATTGTTGGCTGATGTGGATGTCACTTCCTTGGCAAAGCCATCCGATGGTGTAGGGTTGTGGGTGCGGTGTTGTCGGCAGGGAGAGTCACTTGAAATCCTCTACTAAGATGAGGTTCTTCTGGATACCGTTATCAACAATGAAGTGCAATAGGGTACCCTTAACCCACATCTTTGAATAGAAAAGGTGCTCTCCCTCCTTTGGCTTGTATGGTTCACCAGGCTAGATCTTAGTGGTAGAAATGATAGCACTAGGTTCTGCATGAATGATCTGTCTCCCCCTTTCTAGTTCTAACTCAGAGTTGGAATTCACATCTAATTCAGAGGCTTTCACCTCAACCACCAATGACTGCATTGAGCAATAATCAACATTGTTATGCCAGGGGCTCTTATGGAAGTTGCACCACTTCCCGGTATCTTTATTTGTATTTTTGGTGTCCTTCTTTTCTTGCAGCCTGGACTGGTTTTCCTGAGGTAGTCTGTATTTTCTCTGTCCTTTTTTCTATAGGTTGGGGCCTCCCTTTCCTGTCTTTTGTTGTGAGGGGTTCCTAGGCCCAAATTACCGCGTCTTTTGTTTGAGCTTCTGCTCGATTTTGACGGCATATCGGTAGGCCACGCCCAAGGATTAGATGTCCAGAAACTCCAATTCATCCTAGATGTATCTATGAAGACCACCGCGATACTTGAGCACTAGATGTCGCTCAAAATATTTGATACCCATCTTGGTGCACAAGGTATGGAATATATTTGTGAACTCAGGCACTGCTTGTTCTCTTTCTTTCCGCAATGTGGTCCATTTTGTGTATAGGTCGTCATAACTTCCATCAGGGTAGTACTGTTTCTTAATAGAACCCCTGAAGGAATCCCAGGTGATCATGACTATAAATAATGCGGGCTCCTCTGTTTCCTTCTGCTCACAAAGTGTTTACCACCAATCTTTGACATGGGGAACGACTTTGAGGAGCGCAAAAGTAATGTTTTCTCTATTTGATAAGTTATGGACAGAGAAATACCCTTCTAGTAGGTTCAACCATTTGTCTACAAAATATACGTATATATGACCTTCAATTATAGGAATATCGAAGTTGATTTGTACCTTGAAGGGGGCGACGCCTTCGTTTGAGGAAGATGTGTTGCCTCTTGGTAGCCGATGAAGGATTTGCTCAAAACTATCCATCAACTCATTCCTATGTTGCGTGAGGTATTCCTCGAGAAAAATTTTGAAGGGATCTCCTATCCCATCCTCTTTATGTTCTCTCACCATTAGAGGTCGCTTGGGCATGCGAGAGCTTTTTTCCTCAAGAGAAACAAGCTTGAGACCCAATTCTTTGTACCTTGACTTCATTGGGGACATGCATTAAGAATGCCAAGGAGAAGACCGCTCTGATACCATTGATATGGATTTTATGAGAAGAACGAAATGAATATAGATTATTATCAAAACATGCTTAACACAAAATAACAGATATATAGTAAAACTATTTTCTATTCAATACGGAAATAAGATGAAATTGTAAAATGCAGCGAAAAACAAGCTTGCTAGAATGGTGGTGGCTTATCTTTGAGAAGAGATGTGACGACTGTGCTCATTCACAAGAAGATGATTACAATGAGGCTATGAAGGCCTTTTTACAATAAATATGAATGTCAAAATCCCTAGACATCCAAAAACCTAACCCTAGGAGATGAAGCACCAAAAGTCATGTGGGCCTTGTTTGGGTAAGTTAGTACATCAACTTCTCGGGGTCATAACTTTTGCATATGATCTCTGTTTTGGGCGCACGATAGCCCATTGGAAAGGTCTATCCTAGGACTACACACATTACCATTAGACTCTAAATTTGTCTACAGTCTAACTTGGAGAGCCTTAGAAATGTTGTTTAGGGCCTCAAAATGACCCTTGAAGTCAGGGACCCGAAAACTAAGAAGAAAATTGCCAAACTGGAAAAATGCCAAAATGAGCGAGTTGGAATAGGTGGTAGGCCACTGACATCAATCTAGATCATGAATTCCTTAGAAATTTGAGGAATCCTCCTTTTTATATGATATTTTCCTTGCACTTGCAAGCCCCTTCAACTCTAAGGTGGACCGAAGTGCCCCCTTGTTCAACTCAACTGCACCCACATGGATCATCTATCAATATTCAATCCAATGGTGCCACATTGAAAGTGTGACACATCCTAGTTTTCAAAAGGTGTGCCAACATGCAAGTGCACCTAAAAGTGCTCCTAGCAAGGTGTGCCCATGTGCACCAAAGAAGTACGCCCAACAAGATGCATCCAAGTGAACCTGGCCAAAATGCATTTGTCCAAGTGTGCCCAACCGAAACACGCTCAACCAAGTGTTCTGAAGTCATCTAAAAGTTAGTTTGTTCTTCTTGGCCACTTCGTTCATCATTCTTAGTGCATGATTATGGACAAGGTCATCTGTGATAACCTTCTTTTCCTTCCCTCACCAAGTTCCCTTCCAAAATTCTCTTTGTGTGTCCAACTAATGTGAGTTTCCAAGGTTTGTGGTGTGCCCAATATGAGCAAGGGTGCTTGACATGTTTTTGGTGTGCCTTTCCATCATGCAAGGGTGCCCAGAACCAACTCTTCTATCCATCAACCTTCCATCATGTCCATCTATGTTAGTTGATTCCCATTGAGGTGGTCATGCAGAGGAGGTTCCCGAAATTATTCAAGGCTAGGGCCTTACAATTTTCATGAATTAACAATACATGAATACCATTAATGTTACAAATATCGTAGAATTAAGCCATAATGTGTGCATAAGAAGGGGATTTTAAGAGAAATTGTTTTTCATTTCTATTTTCCTAGTATCACAAAGGTTACACATTCTTTCTTCTTATGGTGTTTTAGGTCTTATTCAATTCCTAGTTTCACTATGAAGCTCATGAGAGTTCATTATTATTTTAGCAATGTTAATTTTCTTCTTTAAACTAGAAATAAAAGAAACATATTTTTGATCTTGTAACTTGCGGTTAATGATCTCTTTATAGTACATTAATTTTCTCTTAATTTTTGTTTATTTATGGCACCACAAATTATCATTAAATCTAGTTGTAATAATATATTTTTTTATATTATCGATATTTATATAATGAAAGTGTTTTGTTTGAATACACAAAAAATACCCTAAATGATTTTTAAATCTTATTGTGATAGCTATTTTAATATTATCAATATTTTCAAAATAAAATTACTACATTTGTCCTAGAACTAAAAGAAAGGTCTTTGTTGGAACATGTCTCGACAAGAGGGTTGGGAAATATAGATTTACCAACCCCTTTTAGTTCAAAAAGGGGAAAATAATCCTCTATATTAATGACTAAGGAAAATTATAAGAAAGAAAGTCTAGTTGGTAAGAAAAAAAATTTGGATGGAGTTCTTAGAGCACCACATACCCTAGTCAAAGGTGGCCCGTGAAGATGATGACCCTAAACATAAGAGGGATGGTCCAACCCTAAAAATAAGGCCTTATGTATATTTGTGGAATTTCACAAACTAGACATTTGTTTGTTGCAAGAAGCTATGGCCAAGGGATCACATCTAGTTCATGAACTAGAAAGGTTCTTTGGGGATTGGGGATTTAGTTCTATTGATTTTGTTGTTCACTCTAGTGGCATGATTTCATCTTGGAGCAAGAGGGTTTTTGTGACAAAGGATAAGATATTTGTTGGAGGAGATTTAAATTTCTATTTTGGTGCCTCTAAAATATGTGCATAATATGCATCTATTGATTCTCTTATTGAGTACTTTATTATAAGGTTAGATTACATTTGTTTAGATGACATTGAGCCTATTCACCTTCAGCCCACAGAGGAATATGTGGGTTGGGAATGAAATAATAGTGAAGATAATATATTGCTTCTTGGTGATAGATGGCCTAATTTTTTTATATGTATTGAATCTGTTAGCGGGGGGCTAATGGAGGTGAATCTGATCACTTTATGGTGCTCCTAGAAATTGTGAAAGGTGGACATAAACCTCCCATCCCATTAAAGATTAATTATTACTATGCGAAGAACAATGAATCTATAGATATGGTTAAGAAGTTTTGGGCCATTCTTGATGATGCACTTTGGTTCTCAGTAGCCTTACAATTTCTTTGGAATCTTAAGATGATCAAATAGATATCAGTTGAGTGGGATCAAAGGAAGAAATTAAAGGATGAAAGGTTTCTCATACTCTATAAGATCAACCATAAAATTTATATAATGTAGAACTAGTAGGTTTCCCATATTAGGATTACAAGTAGAAGGTCAAGGACTTAGAGAGATGTAAGAGGAAATTACTAGTTGCAAAGGAGGATATTTGGAGACTCAAAAATAGGGATTTATGGTTGGAGCATGGGGATAATAACACTAAATATTTTCACAAATTTTCCAACCATACAATAATGTGAACAACCTTTTGGCAAATGCCTAATCTGGATGGATCTGTGGCCAACACTTTTGAGGACATTACTCAATTGGGGGTCGGGCACTTTAAATTTTTTTATAAAGAATAACAAGTGGTGTCTATTGTAGAGGTAGTTAAAATGACCACCTATTTTCCATGTTTTGTAGATGACATGATGAATCAAATGTTACTAGAAGAGATTAGCAAAGATGAACTTCATATGGTTATTCATAGCTTCTAGAAAGACAAGAGCACAAGACTTAATGGGTGGCCAATTGAGTCCTTTTTATGGGTTTTTATGTTTCATTAGAGGGATATTTCCCAATAGTTCTAAATGAGCCAAGGTCTTCAGGTAGAATGTTGGAAGTATTTAATTTGACCTTCATTTCTTTGATTCCAAAGGTAGACCATCCTATATATTTATACCAATATATTTATGCAAATGTATTTATAAAATCATCACTAAAGTGATAACTATGAGAATCAAAGGTATTCTATCAAAGAATATATCAATGAACAATTTGGATTTCTCTCAGGGAGACAAATTCATGAGGCTATAAAGGTAGCCTAGGATAGACTACACTCCATCAAGACAAAAATAATAGTCATCCATGGTTATCAAACTAGACCTTTCATTGAAAATCCTATGATCGTGTAAGCTATATTTACATAAGAATGAAGTTGCTTCATCTAGGCTTTTGTGTACACACAGTAAGTTGGATTATGAGTTGTGTTACTTCAATATAATCTACCCTTCTCATAAATGGATCTACTTCAAACTTATTTAGGCCTAGATGAGGGTTCAAATAGGGATACCCTATGTGTCCTCTATTGTTTCTACTAGTGGTAGAAGGTTTAAATCAAGCACTACTAAATGCAAAAAGACAAGGCCATTTTAGAGGTGTCAAGGTATGAGGAAACATATACTTGTCTCACCTCTTATTTGTGGATGAAATTTTACTTTCATATGATGAATTTAGGAGAGATGAATAACAACTAAGGGACATACTTGATCTTTATTGTAAGGCTACATATATGCTATGAAACATACATAAGTCATAAATATGTTGCCTTGGTTTGGAAGCTGAACCATATCAATTCTACTTTCAGATTTTACCATATTAATAGATTGTTTTTGAGAATGGGGATAAGTACTTGGGATTTATGCTCAATCCAAATGACTATAGAAATAAATATTTACAATCGATCATAGAAAAAGTGGAAAACATGTTTTTTATATGGTGTAACTATTGGTTTCTACGGGCAACAAGTCGTTCCTTATAAAGTCAATTATTGATGTAATTCATGTGTACTAGATGTTACTTATATTTATCCTAAAGGGTGTATTTCATAGAATTAGATAATTTACTTTTAGGTTCCTATGGGTTGGAAAAATGGAGAAATAGGGGATTTCATGGGTTAATAAGAAATAGATAACCTTACCAAAAGATCAAGGGATCTAGGGTATAGAAAAATATACGTCTTTCCATTGAAGTGTTGGAAAATAAGTGTGTGTAGAGTTAATTTATGGTCAAATAATTTTGGCTAAGGTCGTCTACCAAAAGTATATTCTATTTGATTTAGTGAAAGAGTAGATTTGAAATCCCATTAAAAAGTGAAAAATGCATCAATTATCTAGAAAGAAATGGTAACTTCCTTTTGGCTTCTTGTTGGGGAAAATATGGTATGTAAAGTTGGGAGGGGAACAAGGGATATAATTGTTTCAGACACATGGGTAGGTTGTGTAGAAGATTCTAGATTATTTGATGGTTTATTGAATATATTATACACAAATGGTTACTTCTTCCTCACTCATGTATCTCACACTAAATTGACTACCATTTGGAAGTAGGAATGGAAGGATGATGCTATGTTGGGTTTGGTGGATGAAGAAGCCACTGAGTGATGAATATATATCCAATATTTAAGGATGGCTCACATGAGGATAAAATATGAAGAGGATGAGTTGATTTGGTAAAAGAATAAATCAAATGGATACTACACCCTGTTAGGACCCTACAATGTACCTTTTTGCTCACACTTGTTGCTATCATTACATCCTTTTTCCACTCACATTTAAACTTATATTATCACCTTACCCTATCTCTCCAAAGGTATATAACGTCTCTTCTCTTTACTATATGTTTAATCTATTTTTCATATAATTTTACATTACTCTCGTACTTAACCGTTGATCAGAAATATATAAGTGTTGAAACAGTTCGAACTACAAATTAGCATTGCTATTTAAAGGTCCGTTGCTAAAACAGTCAAGCATGCAAACCTCGTGGCTGAAACAGTCTATGGTCTACGATGCTGAAACAACAACTCCTGTTACACTCTCCATGGTCTACGCTACTGAAACAACAACTCACACAGAAGAAGATGTTACACTCTCCATGATCTACGATGCTGAAACAACAATTCCAAAGCTGTTACACTGACCACAACAACCGCACCTTGAGCCAGAATTAACCATCGCTGCTGCGTAAGACCACGTTGCTGAAACAGTCAGAACGCAAATCCTGTTGCTGAAACAACCCACGATTTGCGATGCTGAAACAACATACAACAATAGTAACAAGAAGTTAAATAAGGAAGTTTTTACTCCAGCCGCAACAACAACCCCTCACTCAACACCTTTTCAACTATTGTAATAGCATTCTGTTATGGGAGACCAGGATATTCTACTCCAGTATAGAGATTTGATCTTACTAAGAATAGGATTCAGATGTGCACATGTAATTTGATGATCAAATTGTATCGAGGGGATTCTCCTCTTTAAATAAGAGGAAATCATCATTAGAGAGGACCTTCTTCTTGGCTAAGAAAGGATTTACAGAGAAGGACGTGTTTTATTTCAGACATTGTAATATGATACAGTTGACAGATGAATAAAAGATTGTTCTGAGCATTTCTCTCTAGTTCCTTTCGTTTCAGGGGAATCTTGTGAGAAGGGAGGGCCCACCTTCTTCACAAGATTCACCCATTAGCTTTGTAGTGTGTTAATGTTATTTCTATTTATTCCTTGATTAAATTCTGTTTTACTGAAACACTACTTTACTGAACTCTGTTTTGCTGAAACACTACTTTACTGAACTCTGTCTTGCTGAAACTCTGCTTTACTGACTGTTACATTATTTTCATATGATTCATGCTTGGGTAACTGTTAATCATTCTAGTTAGCAATCTTGTTTGGTGAATTTATGAAAGCATGATAATCAGGGACAGGTGCTGAAGATTCCTTCTTGGGGAATAGGGTCCTGTTCTTTGTTAAGAGATAGTTAGTCTTCAGTGCATGTCAATAATTTTTTATTAGTAATGAGTTCATGAAAGTGTGCTAATCAGAAATAGGTGCTGAAGATTCTTGCTTGGGGAATAGGGTCCTGTTCTCTGTTAAGAGTTAGCTAGCCTTCAGTGTGTGTCAATCATTTCGATTAGTAATGAGTTCATGAAAGTGTGATGATCGGAAACAGGTGCTGAAGATTCCTACTTGGGGAATAGGGTCCTGTTCTCTGTTACAGAATAGTTGGTCTTTCCTTTTGCAGTATCCTAAAAATATTTCTTTCCTAGGTTGTTATTTCTTAATGTAATCCAGGATTCTTTGGATAATTATTTCTTTAAACCTTGAACTCTGCAATAGGTAGGTTGCTTTTTTGTAATTCAAAGTAGAACTTCAGTTTGTTCAAGGCAAGGTGTGATTAATGTATTTCTACTACAACTCTAGATTTCTTTTGAGATTGAGCATATATAGTGTGCGATTACCTTTGAAATAAACAGACTTCCCTGGGTTGACAATTTATGTAGCACTTGATTGTTTAGTTAAATAAGCAATTATAGTGACCAACATTTTGGTGCCGTTGTCGGGGAAGGTAATTATAGATTTCAAAATCACTTATGTTCTTTCAGATATAAAGATTGCATGAGAGGA
>ML782403.1:95006-112467 GCA_009831015.1 Picea engelmannii
TTAAATTTCAATTCTTTTTTTTTAGTTTTTAATTGATAAAAAAAAATTATATTTTTTTGCTAAATATTTAAAAATAGTGTTATTTAACTACAATTATTTTCTATGTATTGAAGTAAAGGTAAAAAATGTGTTAACAATTATATTTTTCAACTATATTTAAAAAATGTGGAACAATAAATTAATTAAGGACACATAATTATATGAAAATTTTTAATTTAAAAAAAAATAATGGTGTACAACATTTTTAACATTGGATGAAGCATGGAAATATGATTAAAAACACCATTGAACAAAAAAATAAATATAAAAGTTTGAAAATAGATAAAAAAAACAAGTTGAAAAAAATAAATTGAACAATTTGAAAATAAATAAAAAAACAAGTATTTAAAAAAAATGAAAACCTTTTATATCAGAAAATTTAAAATACAAAAAAACCATTCATACCTGAAAATATGCATGTGTGGATACTTAAAATATGCATGTGTGGATAGGAGCTTTGATAATAGGTTTCTTTATTGAACGCATTCATCATAGAAAGAAGGGTACCAATATAGTTCAATTAAGAGAATAAGAATGATTTGATGAAAAGTGCAACAACCTTATTTTATCTAGCCAAGTCTACCCAACTCCTTTGGTACCTCCACATTGACTTCATCTGTGGAGCGTTTATCTACCCGTAGGTGTGTCAAACTCCATTCACAATTATGTGCCCTATTTTTCCATAGGTGCACTCAATTCCATCTATCTTCAATCCATCTTTCCAACGAGCCAAGATGTTTGTTCAACACACACCTTTCCAATGAGCCAAGGAAGTCTTCCATCACATGCCTTGCCAATGGGCCAAGGAATTCTTTCATCGCACACCTTTCCAATGGTCCAAGAAAGTATTCAATCCAAGATAACCATCTATAATGGTGATATGGAGGCACCCAACACCTCTCTAGGTGAGGGTCTTTCAAAGACCCTATTTATACAATAGAGGGATTGAGTTCTAACTTTGTACAACGTATTTTTATAAGGTGGTCAGTATTTTGTTAAGGTATGTAATTCACTAATTATTTATTTGAGACCTTAATTATCGTAAGTGGAATTATACAAAATATGAAAGGAATAAATATTATTGATGATGATGATTACATTTTATTAAGACCAACTTTGATTTACAGGACCTTAAAAAATTTGATGATTAATTGATTTTCTTTAATATTTTGTTTCTATGAAAAAAAAGATTGCATAGAAACTTTCCAATCTTTCTTTGGTTTTTGTCATAGACCTATATTTTTCCTAAAATTTTCTTTAAAAACTTGAGTTTCTTCCAAGTATGTTTGAATACAAGAGGTCGTTTGGCACTACCTTGCCTCATTCATAGGGGCTTGGCTAGCCTGTGCCTAGTACAACTAGACTACACCTCTTAATTTAAGGTCTTCCCATAACTTCTACTTAAGCTAAAATATGTTAAATGCAACGAAGTCCTACTCAACCAAGTTCATTCAACAATATGAACACATCCAACCGTGGCCTTTAAAACATCTGAGAAATACATGCACACTTATCCAATTATTCAATACTTATCTAACATAATGCATTACAAGGGAAAATAACATTCAACAACATAAAGAATCCACAAAACACATGTATGGGTGGCACCCAAGGCAAGTGCTTTAATTTTATTTATATGAAGAATGTTACAATGTACAACAAATGAGCACGACAAACTATTTGTGGCTCATTTACAGATTACAATTACAAAAGGCATAACGGAGTACAAGAATTTTCAATCCAACCCCTAAAGAAACCATATGCCTACCTCTTTTAGGTCCTATCTTGTTCTTCTTTTCACTCCTCTACCACAATTTTCCCTACTGTGCCAAGCCTAAAACTAATTAGGACTATCACAGAGCTCGTTTACACTCTTTGTGAATGATTAATGCTTCTTGAATTGATCTAGATTTTATGATAAGAACAAAATGAATAAAGATTATTATCAAAATATGCTTAACATAGAATAACATATATACAGAAAAATTGTTTTCTATTCAATAAGGAAATAAGTTGAAATTGTAAAATGTAGCAGAAAACAAGCTTGTTAGAATGGTGGCGACTTATCTCTGAGAAGAGATGTGACAGTTGCACTCATTTGCAAGAAGATGATTACAATGAGGCTCTGAAGGAATTTTTACAATAAACAGGAATGTCGAAAATCCTAGACATCCAAAAACCTATCCCTAGGAGATGAAGCGCCAAAATTCATGTGGGCCTCGTTTGGGTAAGTTAGTACATCAACTTCTTGGGGTCATAACTTTTGCATATGATCTTCGTTTTAGGTGCAAGATAGCCTATTGGAAAGGCCTATCTAAGGAATACACATGTTGTCGTCAGAATCTGACTTCATTTACATTTTGAATGTGGCGAGCCCTAAAAACTGTGTTTAGGGCCTCAAAACGGCCCCAGAAGGCAGGGACCTGAAAAACTAGGAAAAAACTGCCAAATTGGAAAACTACCAAAATGAGCCAGTTGGAATAGGTGGGAGGCCACCGACATATATATGAATCAATCCTATCCCCTTAGGAAGCAATGGTCTCCATTGCGTTGAGTACCCCCATCAGATGAGGAAATTTCTGCTGAATTTGGCCCCGGGTGAGCCACTTGCCTTGGTGTAGGAGCTTCCCTGCTTTGACAACTCGATAAAGCTGGATCCTTTGCTGGCGAGTGCCCTTGACCTATTTTTACAAAATCTAATCACTTGATGCATGTTGTATGTAGTCGGGGTTGATCTCTGTTGGTGTCACTTGTTCTTCTACCTCTGAGGTGTGCAATAATGGTGGGAAATAAGGTCGAAGGAGATCCACGTTGAACACTAGGTGTAGGCCAAGGAAAGGAGGAATTTTAAGATTAAAAGTGTTATCACCCACATCCTTGGTGATGGTGTACGACCCATAACAGAGTAGGAGAAGATTTCGATGGGGTCCTGTAAGGCATTCTTTCTGCAAGTGCAACCAAACTTTGTCGCCCACCTGAAACTTGTGTGGCACCTGGTTTTGATCATGGCGTTGCTTGTAATTGTCATTGGACTTTTGTAGGATATCCTGAACTTGTTGGCAGATGTGTTCGATCTTCTCAATGAACTAGGTGGCTTTGTCATATTCAGTTGGAGCAAGATATGAGTCAGTCGAGGTGACAACAAGGAGTAATGAAACATCTATGGGACCCAATGGTTGGAATCCCAACCCCACATGAAAGGGGTTGTGGTTGGTTGAGTTATTCAGGGCTCGATTGTAGCTATGTTGGAAATAGGGAAGACTCTCATCCCATGTGTGAGGGTGGTTACAATTATACATGCACGTGATATGCATGATCATTCGATTTACGACCTTGGTTTGGACATCTGTTTGGGGGTGGAAGGTCATGGATTTGGTAAACTTGGTGTCCAATAGTGACCAGAGGGTCGACCAGAATGTGATGAGAAATTGAATGTCCCGATTTGAGAAAATGGTTTGTGGGATTCCAAAATGTACCCAGATTTTTTCAAATAATATCTTAGCAGTGGCCTCTACTGTGATGCTCTTCTTGTAGGTGACTAGAATCACCATCTTAGAAAAGCGATCAACAACCAAAAAAACACAGTCATTTCCCCACTTGGTGGACGGGAGGCCCGACATGTAGTCCATTGAGATGGATTCCCATGGTCTGTTAGGAGTAGGAAGAGGGGTGTACATTCCCTGTTTATTAGTGGTCGGTTTGGCAATAGAGCAAGTAGTGCAGGACTTGATATACTTGTTGACCTCTTGTCAAAGTTTCGTCCAGTAGAAATGTTTCTGCAACATTGCCACTATATTTTCAGTGTCGAAGTGTCCCACCACCTGACTGTAGTGGGCTTCCCAGATCAACTTCGCTCGCTCGCTTGATGGAATGAAGATATGGCCCAGACAACACAACAACCCATCTTGAAGATGGAAATTAGCAACAACCGCATTTGCACCCAACATTTGGTAGGTGGTGGCGAAGTTTATGTCTGTCTCATAGAGTTGGGGCCATCCATAGGTCTCATGGCTGGAAGAGTCTAGCACCATGGTGAGTGCCACGACTAGCGGTCTGCTGAGAAAATTAGCGACGCAGTTGGTGCTTCCTCTTTTATACTTGATGTTCAGGGGGAATTGTTGCAATTATGTGGACCACTTCTAATGGCGGTAATTCTGCAATTTTCCATGTGTCTACATGAACTATAGTGGCTTATCATCAGTGTGGATAACTGTCTCCTTACCAATAATGTAATGTCTCCACTGGCGACAGGATTTCACAATGGAGTACATTTCTTTGTCGTAATTAGGGTACTTACGGACAACATATGATAGGCCATGGGGTGGTTGTGCTAAGTGAGAATGGTTCCAACAACATAGTCTGAAGAATCTGTCTTGATCTCAAAGGGTTGTTGCAGGTTCGGAAGTGAAAGTACTTGGGCTGAGCACAAGCGCTGCTTCAAATCATCGAACACTTATTCTTGGGACTGACCCCACACAAATTTATCTTTACCACCACCCCTGGTTACTTGGATAAGGGCCCATGCAATATGGGAGAATCCCAACACGAACTTGCGGTAGAAATTGGCAAGGACCAAGAAGCTTCGAAGCTCATTGAGTGTGGTTGGGGATGGATAGTCATGGATGAATTGGATCTTGGCTGGATCCACATGTACGCCATGCCAATAAAGGATGTATCCCAGGTAATGGACCTTGTCCATACCAAAGGATCATTTTTCCAAGTTGACGTATACCTTATGTTGTCGTAGGGTTTGTAGAACCTGTTGAATATGATGCAAGTGCTATGCCCAAGTCTTGCTGTAAATGAGAATGTCATCCAGATACACCACTACAAAATTATTGGTGAATGGTCATAGGATATCGTCCATCATCCTCATGAAAGTGGTTGGAGAATTTTTCAAACCAAAGGGCATGACCAACGATTCAAAACGACATTCCTTTGACTTGAAGGAGGTATTCTATACATATGTTTATTCTATTGAGACCTGGTGGTTTCCATACTTCATATCAGTCTTACTGAAGTATTTGGCTCTCGTGAGTTGATCAAAGAGGTTGTTGATTCAGGGAATCATGTACCAATTTTTTACTTTGATTTTATTCAAGGCCCAATAATCAATGCAAACTCGCCAGGTTCCATATTTCTTATGTACCAACACAATTGGGCTCCCGCAAGGTGATGAGCTGGGATGGATGTGTCCCTTGTGGAGAAGTCCCTGGATCTTCCGCTTGATCTCCTAATTCTCTATGAAATAGTGGCAGTAGATTGAACCATTGGGAAGTGGTGTGTCAGGGGGTCAGATAGATGGGGTGCTTGACTTGACAGTGCATAGGTACCTCGATAGGAGAGGAGAAGATATCCGAATATTTTTCCATGACCTTATTCACTTGCTTCTGATGTGTGGAGAGATCGGTTGCAAAGACCCTGAATGTGGCTGTGATATTTCTCTCATTCTGAGAGAGAATCACGAAGAAGACAAAATTCCACGTTTGAGACATGACCCTCTTGCATTGCTTGGCAGAGATCAAGGATATAACACTAGGTGGCACTGCCTTGAGTATCCTGTAAAATTTCTTGTTCCAAGTAATAATAACACTGCGAGGCCTAGAGTCATATACAACATGGTGTTTCCATAAATATGGTTGGCCCAAAAGAACATTACAAACCTAGAGAGGGGAAACATTAGAAAATACCTCGTCTTTGAAGGGATTGATGTCGTATGAAAGGCGACATTGTTGGCTAACTTGGATGTCGCTTCCTTAGCAGAGCCATCTAATGGTGTAGGGTTGCGGGTGCGGTGTTGTTGTCAAGGTGAGTCGCTTGACAACCTCTGCTGAGATGAGTTTCTTATGGCTACCACTATCAACGATGAAGTGCGGAAGGGTACCCTTCACCCACATCTGTGAATGAAAAAGGTGCTCACTCTCCTTTGGCATGTCTGGTTCACCAGGCTACAGCTTGGTGGTAGCAATGATAGCATTGGGTTTTGCGTCAATGATCCATCTCCCCCTTTTTGGTTCTAACTCAGAGTTGGAACCTGCATCTGATTCAGAGGCTTTCACCTCAACCACCAGCGACTGCATTGAGCGACAATCAACAATGTTATGCCAGGGGCTCTTATGGAAGTCACACCACTTCCCGGTATCTTTATTTGTATTTATGGTGTCCTTCTTTGCTTGTGGCCTGGACTGGTTTTCTTGAGGAATTCTATCTTTTCTATGTCATTTTTTCTATAGGTTGGGGCCCCCTTTCCTGTCTTTTGCTGTTAGGGGTTCCTAGCCCCAAATTATCGCATCTTTTGTTTGAGACTCTGTTCAATTTTGATGACATATCAGTAGGTCATGCCCAAGGATTAGATGTCCAGAAACTCCATCTCGTCCTAGATGTATCTATGTAGACCACCACGATACTTGAGCACCAGATGTCGCTCAGAATATTTGATACCCATCTTGGTGCACAAGGTGTGGAAGATATTTGTGAACTCGGGCACTGCATGGTCTCTTTCTTGCCGCAATGTGGTCCATTTTGTGTATAGGTTGTCATAACTTCCATCAAGGTAGTATTGTTGCTTAATAACATCCTTGAAGGAATCCTAGGTGACCACAACTATAAATAATGAGGGTTCCTTTGTTTCCTTCTTCTCACAGAGTGTTTACAACCAATCTTTGACATGGGGAACAACTTTGAGGAGCGCAAAAGTAATCTTTTCTCTATTCGATAAGTTATGGATAGAGAAATACCCTTCTAGAAGGTTCAACCATTTGTCTACAAAATCTACGTCTATATGACCTTCAAATATAGGAATATCTAAGTTTATTTGTACCTTTAAGGGGGCACCTCCGTTTGAGGAAGATGCGTCACCTGTTGGTAGCCGTCGAAGGATTTGCGCAAAACTATCCATCATCTCGTTCCTATGTTGCATGAAGTATTCCTCGAGAAACATTTTGAAGGGATCTCCTATCCCATCCTATTTCTTTTCTCCCACCATTAGAGGTCACTTGGGTGTGCGAGAGCTTTCTTCCTCAAGAGAAACAAGCTTGAGACCCAATTCTTTGTACCTTGACCTTATTGGGGACATGCATTAAGAATGACAAGGAGAAGACCACTTTGATACCATTGATCCAGATTTTATGAGAAGAACGAAATGAATACATATTATTATCAAAACATGCTTAACCCAGAATAACAGATATACAATAAAACTAGTTTTTATTCAATACAAAAATAAGATGAAACTGTAAAATGCAACGAAAAAGAATCTTGCTAGAATGGTGGTAGCTTATCTCTGAGAAGAGATGTGACGACTGTGCTTATTCACAAGAAGATGATTACAATGAGGCTATGAAGGCCTTTTTACAATAAACATGAATGTCAAAAACCCTAGTCATCCAAAAACCTAACCCTAGGAGATGAAGCACCAAAAGTCATGTGGGCTAGTAGATCAACTTCCAGGGGTCATAACTTTTGCATATGATCTCCGTTTTAGGCGCACGATAGCTTGTTAGAAATTTCTATCCAAGGAATACACACGTTTCCATTAGACTCTAACGTTTTCTATAGTCTAACTTGGCTAGCCATAGAAACGTTGTTTAGGGCCTCAAAACAACCCCAGAAGTCAGGGACCCGAAAACTAAGAAGAAAACTGCCAAAATGAGCCAGTTGGAATAGGTGGGAGGCCACTAAAATCCATCTAGATCATGAATTCCTTAGAAATTTGAAGAATAATCCTTTTTATATGATAATTTCCTTGCACCTGCAAGACCCTTCAACTCTAAGGTGGAATGAAGTGCCCCCTTGTTCAACTCAACTGCACCCGCATGGATCATCTATCAATATTCAATCCAATGGTGCAACATTGCAAGTGCGTCACATCCTACTCTTCTAAATGTGTGCCAACATGAAAGTGCACCTAGAAGTTCTCCTAGCAAGGTGTGCCAATGTGCACCAAAGAAGTGCGCCCAACAAGATGCATCCAAGTGGACCTGGCCAAAATGCATTTGTTCAAGTGTGCCCAACCAAAACACACTCAACCAAGTGTTCCAAAGTCATCTATAAGTTAGTTAGTTCTTCTTGTCCACTTCGTTCATCATTCTTAGTGCATGCCTATGGACAAGGTCATCTGTGATAACCTTCTTTTCCTTCCCTCGCCAATTTCCCTTCCAAAATTATCTTGGTGTGTCCAACTAATGTGAGTTTCCAAGGTTTGTGGTGTGCCCAATCTGAGCAAAGGTGCTTGACATGTTTGTGGTGTGCCTTTCCATCATGTAAGGGTGCCCAGAGCCAACTCTTCTATCCATCAACCTTCCATCGTGTCCATCTATGGAAGTTGATTCCCACTGAGGTGGTCATGCAGAGGAGGTTCCCAAAATCATTCAAGTCTAGGGCCTTACAATTTTCATGAATTAACAAGATATGAAGATCATTAATGTTACAAAAATCATAGAATCAAGCCGTAATGTGTGCATAAGAAGGGGATTTTAAGAGATTTTTTTTTTCATTTCTATTTTATTAGTATCAGAAAGGTTACACATTCTTTTTTCTTATGGTGTTTTAGGTCTTATTCAATGCCTAGTTTCACTATGAATCTCATGAGAGTTCATTATTATTTTAGCAATGCTAATTTTCTTCTTTAAACTAGAAATAAAAGAAACATAGTTTTGATCTTGTAACTTGCGGTTAATGATCTCTTTATAATACATTAATTTTATCTTATTTTTTGTTTATTTATGGCACCATAAATTATCATTAAATCTAGTTGTAATACTTTTTTTTATATTATCGATATTTATATAATGAAAGTGTTTTGTTTGAATACACAAAAAATACCCTAAATGATTTTTAAATCTTATTGTGATAGTGATTTTAATATTATCAATATTTTCAAAATAAAATTTGTCCTAGACCTAAAAGAAAGGTCTTGGAAGAACATGTTTCGACAAGAGGGTTGGGAAATATAGACTTACCAACCCCTTTTAGTTAAAAAAGGGGAAAATAATCCTCTATATTCATGACTAAGGAAAATGATAAGAAAGAAAGTCTAGTTGGTAAGAAAAAACTTTCGGATGGATTTCTTAGAGCACCAAAAACCCTATTCAAAGGTGGCACGTGAAGATTATGACCCTAAACATAAGAGGGATGGCCCAAACCTAAAAAAAAGGCCTTATGTATATTTGTGGAAATTCACAAACTAGACATTTTTTTGTTGCAAGAAGCTATGGCCGAGGGATCACATCTAGTTCATGAATTAGAAAGGCTCTTTGGGGATTGGGGATTTAGTTCTATTGATTTTCTTGGTCACTTTGGTGGCATGATTTCAGCTTGGAGAAAGAGGGTTTTTGTGAAAAGGATAAGCTAATTGTTGAAGGAGATTTAAATTTCTATTTAGGTGCCTCTGAAATATGGGGATAATATGCATCTATTGATGCTCTTATTGAGTACTTTATTAGAAGGTTAGATTATTTTTGTTTAGATGGCATTGAGCCTATTCACCTTCAACCCATAGAGGAATATGTGGTTTGGGAATGAAATAATAGTGAAGATAATATATTGCTTCTTGGTGATTGATGGCCTAATTTTTTTATATGTATTGAATCTGTTAGTGGGGGGCTAATGGAGGTGAATCTGATCACTTGATGGTGTACTTCCTAGAACTTGTGAAAGGTGGACATAAACCTCCCATCCCATTCAATATTAATTATTACTATCATAAGAACAATGAATATATATATATATATATATATATATATATATATGGTTAAGATGTTTTGGGCCATTCTTGATGATGCACTTTGCTTGTCAGTAGCCTTACAATTTCTTGGGAATCTTAAGATGATCAAGTAGATCTCAGTTGAGTGGGATCATAAAAAGAAATTAAAGGATGAAATGTTGCTCATACTCTATAATATCAACCATAAAATTTATATAAAGTAGAACTAGTAGGTTTCCCATATTAGGATTACAAGTAGAAGGTCAAGGACTTAGAGAGATGTAAGAGGAAATTACTAGTTGCAAAGGAGGATATTTGGAGAATAAAAAATAGGGATTAATGGTTGGAGCATGGGGATAATAACAATAAATATTTTCACAAATTTTCCAAGCATACAATAATGTGAACAACCTTTGGAAAATGCCTAATCTGGACGAATCTATGGCCAACACTTTTGAGAACATTACTCAATTGGGGGTCGGGCACTTTCAAAATTTTTATAAAGAAGAACAAGTGGTGTCTATTGTAGAGGTAGTTAAAATGACCACCTATTTTCCATGTTTTGTAGATGACATGATGAATCAAATGTTACTAGAAGACATTAGTAAAGATTAACTTCATATGGTTATTCATAGCTTCCAGAAAGACAAGATCCCAATGCCTAATCGGTGGCCAATTGAGTCCTTTTTATGGGGTTTTATGTTTCATTGGAGGGATATTTCCCAATAGTTCTAAATGAGCCAAGTTCTTTAGGTAGAATGTTGGAAGAATTTAATTTGACATAAATTTCTTTGATTCCAAAGCTAGACCATCCTATATCTTTATACCAATATATTTATGCAAATGTATTTATAAAATCATCACTAAAGTGATAACTATGAGAATCAAAGGTATTCTATCAAAGAATATATCAATGAACAATTTGGATTTCTCTCAGGGAGACAAATTCACGAGGCTATAAAAGTAGCCTAGGATAGGGTACACTCCATCAAGACAAAAAAAATAGTTATCCATGGTTATCAAACTAGACCTTTCATTGAAAATCCTATGATCGTGTAAGATAGATTTACCTAAGAATGAATTTTCTTCATCTAGGTTTTTGTGTAAAGATAGTAAGTTGGATTATGAGTTGTGTTACTTCAATATAACCTACCCTTCTCATCAATGGATCTACTTCAAACTTATTTAGGCCTAGCTGAGGGTTCAAATAGGGATACCCTATGTGTCCTCTATTGTTTCTACTAGTGGTAGAAGGTTTAACTCAAGCACTATTAAATGCAAAAAGACAAGGCCATTTTAAAGGTGTCAAGGTATGAGGAAAAATATACTTGTCTCACCTCTTATGTGTGGGTGACATTTTAATTTTCTATGATGGATTTAGGAGAGGTGAATACAAACTAAGGGTCATACTTGATCTTTATTGTAAGGCTACATATATGCTATGAAACATACATAAGTCATAAATATGTGACCTTGGTTGGAATCTGAACCATCTCAATTCTACTTTCAGATTTTACCATATCAATAGATTGTTTTTGAGAATGGGGCTAAGTACTTGGGATTTATGCTCAATCCAAATGACTGTAGAAATAAATATTGACAATGGATCATTGAAAAAAGTGGAAAAAAGTTTTTTTTATATTGTGTAACTATTGGTTTCTAAGGGAAGCAAGTCGTTCCTTATAAAGTCAATTATTGATGTAATTCGTGTGTACTAGATGTTACTTATATTTATCCGAAAGGGTGTATTTCATAGAATTAGATAATTTACTTTTAGGTTCATATGGGTTGGAAAAATGGACAAAAAACTGATTTCATAGGTTAATAAGAAATAGATAACCTTACGAAAAGATCAAGGGATCTAGGGTATAGAAAAATATACGTCTTTCTATTGAAGTATTGAAGTGTTGGAAAATAAGTGTGTAGAGTTAATTTATGGTCAAAGAATTTTGGCTAAGGTCATCTACCAAAAGTATATTTTGTTTGATTTAGTGGAAGAGTGGATTTGAAATCCCATTAAAAAGTGAAAAATGCATCAATTATATAGAAGGAAATGATAACTTCCTTTTGGCCTCTTGTAAGGGAAAATATGGTATGTAAAGTTGGGAGGGGAACAAGTGATAGAATTGTTTTGGACACATGGGTAGGTTGTGTGGAAGATTTTAGATTAGATTATTTGATGGTTTATTGAATAGATTATACACAAATGGTTACTTCTTCATCATTCATGTATCTCACACTAAATTGACTACCATTTGGAGGTAGGAATGGAAGGAGGATGCTATGTTGGGTTTGGTGGATGAAGAAGCCACTAAGTGGTGAATATATATCCAATATTTAAGGATGGCTCACATTAGATAAAATATGAAGAGGATGAGTTGATTTGGGAAAGGAATAAATCAAATGGATACTACACCCAAAAGACAAGTTATCAGTGGTTATGCACTATAATTCAGGAATATCAATTGATTTAGTGGTGGAAGGACAACTGTAAATTTAAGTGTCCCATAAATTATAGTATTTTTCTATGGTTATATCTTTAGAAAAAAGTGCTAACATGGGAAAAATTGTAGAAAAGAGGCACAAACAACCCTGCTAAATGTTGTTTATGCAGGGTAATCTTGGAAATTATTGACCATATGCTCATGGATTTCCCATTTACTATGAATGTATGGCCGAAACTGGTTAATCTTATAGGACTTAGAGATATTTGGAGAGGAGAATCAATTGAATCTTGCTTTAAAAATTGGTGTATGGATAAATCAACAAAACATTTAAAATATGTGCCTATACTAGTTTCATGGGATATTTTGTTGGCTCAGAATGTAATATTATTTGAAGAAAAAGTCGTCATTCCATTCCAATGTAATGTTCAATGTTTGTCTATACTTGAAACATTTTCTCAGGTCAATCCAAATAAACTAGTCAGAAATATTAGGAAGGAACATATTGATATAAGCAAGGCTTGGGTATATTTTGATGGTGCAAGCCAAGGGAACCCATTGATAGTTAGAGTTGGATGATTACTGTTTGTTCATGATGGGTATGTGCTTAAGTTTAAATATGGGATTGGTAGAGGAACTAACAATGTAGCAGAGTTCATGGCATTAAAACTCATAATTATGATAGATACTGAAAGGATGTGTATAATCTTCAAGTTTTTGGCGACAACTTTAATGTTATCATTATGTACCAGATGTATTATAATAAGTAGAAAACATAATTATTGCAAGAAATACCAACATAACAACAAAATGTAGAGAACCACAACACCAAAAATGATACCTTTATTGATATGAAGCAATGTTCACTTTCCTCTTCAAGGGGGAACCTCCACCAGAGAAATGTTCTATTACAATAATTCTCTAGACAAGACTTTCTCATGCCTCCTATTCTTATTTATACTAATTCTATATTCTAAAGAACATTCTAGAGGAAGATCTTTCTGGGAGAAAAAACTTCTATTAACTCTTCATACATTAGACTTGTTCACACTATTAAATAAGCCTTATTAATTAATGTCGACCTTTATTACATGGAAAATGTAATACCCCTAGGCCAAACCCCAATTGTAAATGTACATATAGGCTAGTGATCCATGATAGTTTGGGCCAGCGTGCCTTTGTATATATATTTTTTGAGGCCATAGTGCATGTGTGATTATTAGGATGGAGAGCCTAGATGCTAAAAGGTCAGTGAACCCATCATTGTAATATTTAATCACACTAGGATTATTAATAAAAATACATCATTGCTATAGACCGACTAGACAAAAATAGTATGGGGGAATAGAACTCCACATGAGGTAAAGTGGGCTAAGAGTCTAGGAAGAGGGGCTAAGCCAAGGGGGATTAAGTCAATGGAATAATATAATATTATTCCTAAAGTCTAATTATATGATATTTTATTCCTAAACTATAATTATAACATTTTCCATGATTTTATGTTATTATTCTCTCATTCATTCTTGCCATACATACCTTCCTACCATCAACATACATACCTATATTGGGAAGCTTTGGAGCTATTTTTAACCAATGAACATCGGTAGTTTAAGTGAAAGAAACAGGTTGTTAGGCATGTGTGAATTTTGAAGAAGTAGGTTCTCAGACCTATGTGCATTCTCTCTGGGTGAGAGAATGGTTGAGAATGGTTTCTTTGTGTGCCAGTCTGCAACTAGAAATCTCTGAGACTTCATGTCCAGCCTGTTGTTGAAGCCCCGAAAGGGAAGTGGGTCAGTCAAAGAACTTTTGAATAGAGCAGGGGTACACTTCCTAGGATGGGACATGTTGTGGGGAATGAGAGGCTATAGGCTGGAGAAGGTTGTTGTACCTGGCACCTTGACCTGAGCATATTTATGTTTTTTGATAGACCTTAGCCTGACTTTAGATTCCTTTTCCCTAGTGGAGTTTTAGCCTCAGCTCATGAGTGACCTGCTACTGAGAGTTTATGAGGAGCAGAATCTATGGCTAGGAGGAAAGTATAAGATCTGCACATAATTGGTTATTTACAAAAAATATAAGTGTCTTCTTTGTGTTTGTTATAATTACCGTGTGAATATTTGTGTGTTTTTGTTATGGTTTTTTCCTGTATAATTATGCATGTATATATTTGTTGTTAGTTTGCATTATTTTGTTCATATGCATATAATTTTTATTAATTAAATGGTATCAGAGAGTCATAATTTTGTGTGGCATGGCCCAACTTAGGGTTGGGGATGCTACATTGTGGTATCAGAGCTCCAGTTTTGACACTGGACCTACAAGGGCCAAATATAGAGCACATAAGTAGAATTTGCAGAGTATGCATGTAAATTGTTTGACAAAATGTTGAAAGGGGATGTCTGTGAAATGTTTGATGAAATTATTATAGTTAAATTGGGGAAATTTCATAAGTAATTTGAGGATATTTAACCATGGATTGGAAATCCCCAAATATCAATGGTTGTCTGAACAAATTTTGAGCTTGTAAATGGTTGAATTTAGAATTTACAGTGTAACCATGGAAGAATTGGTACAAATTTCCCAATTCCTAGACGAAAATGAAGAAAAGTCATGCCTAGTATTGTCAACCAGCCACGCAAAGAGATAATTGGTTATTGCAGAGGTTAATTTGGGGCTTATCGGGATGAAATTGGCCATATGAAACTAATTACAGAGCTTCAATGGCGGTCGAGGAAAGAAACGTCAAAATTGGGCATATTTAGAAAAATGGAAGAATTTTAAATTTTGGAGAAATTTGGTATTTTTCCATATGGTGATGTCAGTGTGACATAAAGGCCACATTTGAGCTGATGTGGTAGAGGTGACATGTAATTCCATGGTGGAAGTTATTGGAAGGTGGAAATGATGTGATGCCACAGTGGTGGATGGTGTTCTGACCTCGTGGAACCGTGATTTTGAGGGTGTTCCCTGGTGATTTTGGAAACCAACAGAGGGGACAATCCATGAGATGGCACCATGTCAATGATCCAAAAACTGAAATAATCCATTTCAGACTCCCCTGTTAACAATCAACATGCTGGGGGGAGAAATGTGACCTTGACTGTTGATCGTCGATGACCCCTCCTGTTCCTCCACCATTAAATCAAGGCAGAGTGCAAGTTCACGCACAACAACAAATTGGCGTGGGATGGGGCCTGCCCATCTTCTTAACCAATGAAATTTATTCCACATGGGAAGCTATGTGGTGGGGCCCGGAAAGGTGAGGTAATGTATGTTAGCAGAGGTAAGGAAAGAATAGAAAGAGAAGGAAGAAGAAGGTAGAGGCTGATGGGTTAGGGCCAGGGTGGCCAAAGGATGACATGGTGTCATTCTAGGATGTCTGGTGGACTCAGGATGCCACATCAACATCCCAATTTGTAGAAAATAATGGAATTTGATAGAAAAATTTAGCATTTTTCAAGTCATATTCTTGTAGGCTAGTTTCGAAATCCTAAACAACATTTTTTGAAAATCAAATTTGTACGAGACTGTGTGTCCTTACAGGAAACAAAAATTATACTTTTAAAATGAAAGAGCTCGGATAAATATTCCTAATATGATCATTTTTTTGCAAAATGGAGCCTATATGAGGCAGTTAGAAGCCTAATAGTGCAAGGTAAAAATGAAGCCCAGTTGACTTCAAGAGGCCATAAATTCTTACACATGAATCCGAATGGGGAAAATGATGTCTATTGAAATATATTGATCCATAGAAGACAACCATGGAGTTGGATTAAGAATTTGGGTACTTAAAAAGTGTAGAGGAGAAGGTAGAAGGAACCTATAGCTTTTAGGGCTAAAAGAGGTAATTTAGCCAAAACTTTAGTAGGTTTTAACTAGCATCCTTGAGCTTACGTGAAGGTGAAAATTGGAAAGAATGTTCAAAGTATGGTCATGAAGGAACCCAATTTAGATCATGTTTAAATACCAAAGGAGTTGGTGTGAGAGATGCCTGATCGTAGCCAAAATTGCACCTCGTTGAAAGGGGTGTAGAAGAAGCGAGTATTGACAAAATTTCCATAACTTTCTACTCAAGACACATAATTGAGCATTAAACTAGTCATTGGAAAGGTCTTGGACAAAAGATTCCACATATCCATCCATAAATGTGAATTGAGTTGTAGAATTCACAAGAAATCATAAATAATGTTTCTGGTGCAGTTAAGGGGAAGAAATGTGCATACTTTTTATAGATTTGTTGAATTATCTAGTCTAACAAATCCTATTGCATGCACATTTTCCAAAAATAAGGGCACACACATAACAAAGAAGAGTTAAAGGAAAATAAAACAGATCAAAATCAACAGTGAGATCAGAGACATGGAGGAGGCACAAGGAACCTACAACCATGAAGATAAATTTAGGGGGTTGTAACAAAGTTACCAACTTAATGAGAATTGTGACCTCAAACGAGAACTCTAGCCCTTAAAAACCATATTTTTGCATAAAAAACATGAAAATCAACCCCCAAATCAAAAAGTGGTGCTACTGGTAGCACCATATTTTGTAACCGGGTCAAAATTACAATTTTTTTCAAGCATGGGCTTAAATGATCAAATGTTTTTTCATAAAAACTTTAAAATCAACCCCCAAATTAAACGGTGGCGCTACCGATAGCACCACTTTTTGTAGTCGGGTCAAAATTACAACTTTTTTCAAGCATGGGCTTAAAGGATCAAATGGTTGCTCAATTGTTTTTTTAAATCAACCCCCAAATCGAAAAGTGGTGCTACCGGTAGCACCAGGTTTTCTAACCGGGTCAAAATTACAACTTTTTTCAAGCATGGACTTAAAACATAAAATAGTTGCTTAGAAAAACCTTAAAATCAACACCTAAATAAAAACATGAGGCTACCTAAAGAAAAATGTTTTTTCTAAACAATAAAATTGCAGCTAATTATGACCTAATTGAAATTGTTGCCTTGACAACAAATCCCTACACAAATATAAAACTGAAAATTGGATCCTAAATGGTCACTTGAAAATTTATTTACTAACTTTTTTTTTTATTAAATTTACATTAAAAATAAATAAAGAGAAAAGATAAAATCTTCACAAATATATATTTTTTAATGAAGACAAAAACAATTTAAAAAAAATATATTCAAGAATCAAAACCCTAATTAAAAAAAAAAAAAACTTTACAAAATGTTGAAAAACAAAGAAAAACTAAAAAAAATAACAAAAATTTAAAATTTCCGCGGAAAACAATAATTTAAAAAAAAAATTGTTTTTT
>ML782403.1:113198-131177 GCA_009831015.1 Picea engelmannii
TGTGTTTTTTTTTTTAGTTCTTAATAGATAAAAAAAATTATACTTTTTTGCTAAATATTTTAAAATAGTGTTATTTAATTATAATTATTTTCTATGTATTGAAGTAAAGGTAAAAAAAATGTGTTAAAAATGATTGTTTCCACCATATTTAAAAATTATGGAACAATAAATTAATTAAGGACACATAATTATATGAAAATTCTTAATTTAAAAAAAATAATGGTCTACAACATTTTTAACATTGGATGAAGCATGGAAATATGATTAAAAACACCATTGAACAAAAAAAGAAATAAAAAAGTTTGGAAATAGATGAAAAAACACCGTTGAGAAAAACAAATTGAACAATTTGAAAATAAATGAAAAAAAAAAGTATTTAAAAAAAAAAGTGGATAGCTTAAGTATCAAAAAATTTAAAATATCAAAAAACCACCTAAAAGGGAGGGGAGTGCTACTGGTAGCACCATTTTTAAAAATGGAGTAAAAAACTTGACCCCGCCCAAAATGAGAACTCTGTAGAGTTCTCGTTAAGTTGGTAACTATGTTGTGTGTCAGCATGGGTAATGCTAGGACATAATCAAATGGGATGAATAAGGAAAGGAGGAGATCATGAATTTGGTGGATACTATAAAGAGATTATAGAGGGATGTACTAAGTTATAAGGATGATAATGAAAGGCTGATGAAAGCTAAAGAGAAGAAAGATGACATCAACATTAGATTGTTGCAGAGCTTGGACAAAATAGAGGAGAAAGTGGATAAGGGAAAATATTCAAACAAGTAAAACAACCACAGATCTCATGATAAAATAAGAGAATCTAGAAGTGTTGATAGACATCATCACCACTCACCAAGGCACTCAGCTAAGAGAGAAGAGAGTGGTTGAATCTTTTCTCCTGTCAGAAAGCATAAGAAAAGGTCTGGGTAAATGAGGTACAAGGAAAAATGAATAAGATCAAACCTATTACCTTTGATGGTGAGCACAAGAAAGATGAGGAAGAGTTTTCAGTTACATAATTACTCCTCACAGGAAGAGGGAATAATTGCAATTTATTAGCTAAAGGGAAAAGCATAAATGTGGTGGGATCAGTTTGTATAAGTACAACACATTGATGAGAATAAGATCACTTGGAGGCAGTTTAAAAAGTATTTTCAAAATAAATACTTGACAAGGTGTTAATATGATAGGAAGATGAAGACGTTATTTGAACTCAAGCTTGAGAGTATGACCATGGACAAGTATGAGAGAATATTTTTATAATTGTTGAAGTATCTTGAATTCATCAAGGACGAACAAGTCAATATTCAAAGATTCCTAAGTGGGTTTCCATCAATATTCAGTGATAAGATACAATATGATGATCCCAAGACATTGTAGGAAACAATAAGGAGACCCAAGTTCCTCTATGATCAACATACATGAATACCAACTTTCTGAAAGGCTTTGGAAAATAAGAATAAAGGTAAGATGGAGAAAAGGAAGAAGGGGAAGAATCCATCATTCTTCATAAATAATCATCAGGGACAACCAACTCCAAATGAGCCTAGAATGATAGAAACTTTGGGGAAAATACCAAGGAAGCAACATATTAAATGTTGGGGTTGTGAGGGAGATCACATGTATAGAGATTTCCCTCATAGAGGTGAAATTGTGAGGATTGTTCACAATGTACAACAATATGATACAATTGAGGACATGGGAATAAGCATGCAAAGGATCTATGCAACCCTTGACAACAATCAAGTTGAATTTCAATATCATATGATTAAAATGGAAGGTGACATCAATGATCAAGCTATTGCTATTTTAATTGATTCAGGAGCTATTCATAGTGATATAGATCTGTAACACACCTAGAACGATGAATAAAGTTTTTCGCTTTTCTCAAGGGACAAAATATCAAATTCTGAAGCCAAACAAGTCTCTAAGACTGGATGGTCTCGTTCTATAGTTAAACGTAGAACCTTTCGGTTTCTTAGTGCAAGTTTAAGGGCATGCGCGGCCTTCCCCTTTGCCCCACGATGAAAACTCAGAGTGTCAGGTGTTAAGTCCTTTTGTGACTCAGTTTGCATGATTAAGTTCCAGGCGCGAGTTTCTCTCACGCGGCCATGGCCTGTGACCACCCGCCTACCCAAAAGGCGTTTCAGGACTTCGCATGTCAGGTATTCTACATGTGAGTTACCCTGACTTTCCCAATCTCTGAAATCCGACAGGGGCCTAGCACATGCTAGCTCTTTGCTTATCCTCCTCCACATGACCACTACCCACGACCATAGGCTTAACCTAAATGGCGCGTCGCGTTTCATGACTTCAGAAATTTTGATGCAAGGTGCCCCAAATCCTCCAACTCCCGAGTTCCGAAAGGGGATTAACAACCGTCAGCTCCCTCCTTTGGCCTCTGTCCATGTGACCATTTACTACGAACAATATCCTAACTCCAAGGTGCATCGAAACTTCGCATATTGCGAGTTCTCACGACTTCCCTCTTTAACTTTTTTACCCCGCGAGTCAACGAAATGTTGAGATCTTGCCACGTGTCCTCCTTAATGGATGACCATGATCAAATCATGATTTCACATATTGAAAGTTTGAACGGTTATGATCGTTGACCTTCTTTCTCTGCGAGTCAGTGAAATGTTGAGATCTTGTCACGTGTACTCTTTAATGGACGACCATGATCAAATCGCGATTTCGAATGGTTATGCTCTTTGACATTCTTTCTCTGCTAGTCAGAGAAATGTTGAGATCGCGCCACGTGTCCTCCTTAATGGATGACCATGATCAAATAATGATTTTTCATATCGTGAGTTCGAACAATTATGCTCTTTGACCTTCTTTCTTTGCGAGTTAGCGAAATTCTGAGATCTTGCCACGTGTCCTCCTTAATGGATGACCACGATCAAATCGCGATTTCGCATATCGCGAGTTCAAACAGTTATGATATTTGACCTTCTTGCTCTGCGAGTCAGCAAAATGTTGATATCTCACCACGTGTCCTTCTTAATGGATGACCATGATCAAATCAGAACTTGTCTTGTGCACCTTCCCCTGGATCCAACGACTGTTGGTTCACACGCTTCACATCTGATGGCTCAGATCCATTTTCCTCCTACACTCACTTCTTGCTGTCTGAACGTGGATTTCGATGAACCAGATCTTCTCCTTCACAAATGGTTCCTTAGGGAATTTCAAATTCCCACGTACCCCTTGCATTAATCCATTCTCTTCGGATCGACGATGCATGACCTTCCTCGATCTAACGGTCCAGATCATATCACAACATCTGGTTTCAAAAGTTTAGTCTTGCCAACCTCTGACTCTTTCATTGTGATAACTTGCGAAAAATGAAGTAGACGAGGCATTAATGCCTCCTCTCCTTCTTCAAATCTGGTGGTCGTGATAGACCTTGGATCCTCCCAAACAGATCTCATCCACTCACCTACCAAATGAAAGGATATTCTTTTTCGGTACCTAAATCTCACTATCCTTCCTGAGATTTGTTAGTTCTGGAGGATTAAGAGCATTGCGCTCCTTCATTTAGTCTAGAATTTACGTGGTTCTTAGTCTCTTCTTTCCTCACAGAGAGCCTGTGCATATCTGCACTACTTCTCCTGAGCTTAATAAACTTCGTCCTCGTAGTGATTGCGGGATTTGACCTCTGCAATCAAGGAATTACTCACTTGACTCTAGGACAGGGATGCAATTCCCTGGGAAGGTGATTTTGAGGAATTTAACTAGAACATAAGATAAATCAAGAAGATGTAGAATTTCTCAAGGATGAAAGCATACTCTTAATTTAATCATTCAATGCAGAAACCATTTACAGCAGACAAAAACAAGCATGCATCTATTATTTCCAATTTAAAGTTCAAGGCATACAAACACTTATCAGAATGATAAAGCGTGAAGCGACTGCTGAGAGGGGTGCTCGTTTCCACCAAACCATAGGCTCAGTCACTCTCAATCGATTTATCACTGGCCACCCTCGAGCTTAGGCCATGATGCTCTAAGATTCAATCTCTTACTTCCTTCTCAGCAGAAGTTAGGGATGAAGGCTACTCTCCTTCTCCCCATACAGGAATAGGTAAGGGTGAAGGTTACTCTCCTTCACCTCTCTTTGTCTCCCTATTCCCTGTGATTATAAATTTCTTGTTCACTTTCGATCCTTCCCCAAACCCAAGAGCTTTTCTCCCGTCATTGCACTATTCGCAGGCCACTAACTTTGTCCACCACGCTTCCCTTCTTGCCTCCCTTGGCAAGGTTGTGTGTGGCTCAAATCCCCCCGCCTGTGGTCAGGTCCAGAAGACATATTGATGGGAAGTCTGCACCATCCCTCATTAACTCTTGAGGAGGCCCTTCCCACCTACCAGCCTGATGGGAATTCACTCCTGGTCAGAGGGTTGTTCTGATCTGAGAAAAATAAACTCCAAAATGGTACTAGTTCGGTGGAGTTTAATGCAACCATTCCGGGTCCCCTCCACCACCTTTCATTAGCAATCATGGTCTCTCTTTCTTATCACATCCCCTCTCTCGACAGTCATGCAACATATAACATTTCCTATTACAATAATCAAAATTTACATTCATCGACCTTCTACACAAGGTCCATCAAATCAAACATTCACAATTTTAAGTTTTCCATAGTTCCTCGGTCCATATAGTTATATTTACAGACTGGGGGATATAGGGTGTTACAATTCCGTCCCCCTTAAAAGAATAATCATCCTCGATGTTGTATCTATCAACATGATATGTATGTACAGAAGTAAAAAAAATCGGAAATGCTTGCTTCATGGAATCTTCCATTTCCCACGTAACCTCATCTGGGCCAAAGTGTTTCCATTGCACCTTGACCTGTGCAACAATTTGGTTCTCGAGTGAGGTTTCCTTCCTGTCTATTATGCATTAGGGTTCTGGCAGGAATTCTCCCTCCGGTTCCACTTGGATCACAAACCAATCAATTAAATGGTTAACATCATGTACATATTTCTTTAATAATGAAATATGGAAAACATTATGTGCCTTTACTCTGGGAGGAAGTGCTATTCTATAGGCTATAGGTCCCACTCTATCTAGGAATTCAAAGAGTCCACAATAATGAGGTACCAACTTGGCACAGGCTCCCATTCTCAGGGAACTCTTCCAGGGTCTAACTTTGAGATAGACATGGTCTCCGGCTTTGAACTCTCGGGGAGTTCTCTTTCTGTCGGCATAACTTTTCTATCGGTCCTGAGCAATTTTTAGATTTTGCCTTATCTGTACTACTTGATGTTCCATTTCTTTCAACATGTCAGGTCCGATTGTAATTCTGTCCACTGAATTACTCCAGCTAATTGGGATCTTGCACTGTCTACCATAGAGGGCTTCAAAGGGGCTTATCTTCAAGGATTCTTGATAACCGTTGTTGTAGGCAAACTCTACCAATGGTAGGTAGTCTTCCCACTTCTTAGGTTGATGCATTATGTGCATCCTTAGCATGTCCTCTAATATTTCGTTTACTCTTTCTGTCTGTCCATTAGTTTGAGGGTGATAGGTTGTGCTGAATAACAATTTAGTCTCGAAACTGGCCATTAGGGATTTCCAAAATTTTGAAGTGAATTTGGTATCTCTCTTAGATAAAATTTCCTTGGGCATGCCATGCAATATGGATATATCCTTCATGAAGATGTTGGCAATATCTATTGCCTTGCAAGTTGACTTGACATGGATGAAATGGGAACACTTACTTAGTTTTTCCACCATGACCATGATGGCATCATTTTTCTTGGTCGACTTTGGTAATCCAGTGATGAAATCCATGGAGATGGTTTCCAATTTCCATTTTGGGATCGGTAGGGGCTGTAATAATCTAGTTGGATGTTGGTGATCTTCCTTAACTTGTTGAAATTCTAGGCACTTAGCTAGATAGTTAGCTATGTATTTATTTAACCCAGGCCAATAGAATTGTTTCCTAGTGGTCATGATCATCTTCTGATATCCCGGGTGACCAGTATATGGTCTCTTATGCAATTCATCCATTATGAACCTCTTCAAGTCATCACAATTCAAAATATACAATCTGTTTCTGTAAGTCAACATCCCTTCCTCGAGCATTTGGTAGCCTTCATACTTCAGCCCTATAGGATATTGCCTTAGGTATGAGGTCACGGTATTAAAGAATGCATCTGTCTCTTGTGCATTTCTGATTCTCTCCCCGAAATCCGTTTTGTAGGTGATTACTGCTACTAGATGAATCATTTTTATACTTATGCTAAGGGAATCGACCACCCTATTTTCCTTTCCTTTTATATGTTTGATTTCGAAATCGAATTCACTTAGGAGAGCCATCCACCTTGATTGCCTGGAATTGAGTTTTGGTTGATCAAATAGGTGTCTCAATCCACAATGATCTGTCATAAGCACAAATATTCTACCCAGGAGGTAGGGTCTCCACATTTTTAAAGCATGTACTATGGCATCCAACTCTAGGTCATGGGTCACATAATTGATCTCATTCTCATTTAATTTCCGGGACGTATAGAAAATTACACGTCCTTCTTGCATAAGGACTCCTCCGAGTCCTTCCTTGCAGGCATCTGTACACACAAGGAAATCATCATTTGGGTCCGCAATATTTAGCACGGGGGCATGGGTCATGAGGTATTTCAGTTCCTGAAATATTTCTTCACATTTTAATGTCCAAATGAATTTAGTCCCCTGTTATGAAGGGCAGTGATTGGACAACCAATCTTGGAAAACTCTTTTATGAACCTTCTATAGTATCCTACTAATCCCATGAAGGACCTAATATCGGATACATCTTTCAGGGTAGGCCATTCCATAATGGATCTGATCTTGTTGGGGTCTACTGCCACCCCTTCCTTAGATATAACATGGCCTAAGTAGTGGACTTTCTTCTGAAAGAAAATGCACTTGCTAAACTTAGCGTAGAGATGATGCTCCCTTAGTACTTGAAGTATGAGTCTAATATGTTCTTCATGCTCCTCCCTATTCTTGGAGTAGATTATGATATCATCAATGAAAACCAATACAAATTTGTCTAGAAATTTGTTGAGTACATTATTCATCAAGCACATAAAAGTGGTGGGGGCATTGGTTAACCCAAATGACACCACCATAAATTCGTAGTGACCATACCTTGTCCTGAAGGATTTTTTGTGGATGTCTTCATCCTTAATTCAGACTTGATGGTAGCCAGATCTTACGTTGATATTTGGGAAGATGGATGCACCTCCCAATTGGTCGAACAGGTCATCGATTATTGGTAAGGGGTACTTGTTCTTTATGGTTGCCTTATTGAGTTGTCTGTAATCTATGCACAGTCAAAGTGTGCCATCTTTCTTTTTCACAAACAATATGGGTGCTCCCCATAGAGATACACTGGGTCAGATGTAGCCTTTGTCCATCATCTCCTTTAGTTGTAGCTTGAGCTCAACAATATCTGGCGTGCTCATTCTGTATGGCATTCTAGATTCTGGTACCACTCTCGGTGTAGGTTCTATTGAGAAGTCAATATCCCTTCTCGGAGGTAGACCTGGTACTTCTTCTGGGAATACATCCTTGTATTCTCTTAATATGGGGTGGTCCTATAGGTTTGGTTTGTCATCTTCAATGGATTCCAAGACCTGTATTTCATATAAGGAACACCCTTTTCTATAATACTTCTTCATTTGAAGGGCCGATATTTGTCTCATTGAGACATGCTTTTGAATCCCTTGGAGGGTCATCTTTCTCCCTTCTTCATTTAAACATTCTAAAGTTTTATGATAACAGTCCATTTTAGTTTTATGAGCAGCCAACCAATCCATACCAATCAATAAGTCATAAGATCCCAAGGTAAGTAGGTTAAGGGTCTCTCGGGTGGGAAATCCACCCATCATGAATTGACAGGCTGGTATAGCCTCTGCCACCTTTCTTTTGGTCCCAGTGGCTAGTTGTACCAACCATGGTTTAACATGTCTAATTGGTTACAGTTTAAACTTATCGATAGTCTGAGGGGTACATAACTCAAATTAGAACCTGGGTCAATTAAAATATAAATTAGATGGTTGGTGATCATACCTTCCATCTCCACCACTAAAGCTTGGTGGCCGGCTTGATTATTGTCCAGGGCTGCATAGATTCGTGGCATGCTCCTAGCCACATCATTGACGGTGGTAGATTCTTGTATATTGTATACCCCCTTACTGTTTTGTTGTCTGTGTGGGCAGTCCCTCAATCTATGATTTTCTCCACAACCCCAACATTTTAAGGGTTCCTTCTTTAGGTTATTGGTCTTTATGTGGGTTCTCTAAAAAAAATTATTTCCACTTTGAGAGGTGAAATTTTGTTGATATACACTTCTAGAAGGAAGGATCCCCCTAGAATATTTTCCATAGTTCTTAAGTCTTGAGGAGTTAAACCTTTTCTTCTGGAATCCCAAATTACTCTTCTTCTTCCATCCCTCGTAGGGCCCTGTCTTGCTCTCAAACTATTCATAACAATACCTCACCTTTCGGATAGCTTCTTCTAAGTTCCTTGGTTCATTGAAATCAATCCTATCCCGATAGGTCTGGGGTAACCCACTAATGAACTGTTGTATTTTTACTTTTTCATCTTTTATGTAGGGTACATACCTCATTAGTTCAAGAAATTTATTGACGAATTCTTCTATGGTGAGATATCCCAGCCGGAGTTCGTAGAATTCCTTAGTTTTCCCATCCATGTATTTTTCTGACAGATACTACTTCCTGAAGTATTTCTCTAATTGTTTCCATGACAAATCCTTCTCATGGAATCCTTTCACATTCCTAAGGTCTTCCCACCATATAAAATCCTTTCCATTCAGGTTGAAGATGGCTATCCGAGCCTTCAGGTTCTCAGAGTAGTCGTGGACTCTGAAATACTTCTTTAAACCAAGCAGCCAAGCTTCGACCTCTTCTCCCTTCTTTATCTCTTTGTCGAAAGAGGGTGGTTTGGATTTATTGAACTCTCTAGGACCACGGGTTTTGGAATTCTTCCATTTCCTTCCTTTCTTCTAAGAATGTGAGCTGGCCCTGCTACTAGAATACCCTTTGGAGTTGTCAGCTTCCTTTCCAGAGGACTCTCTCGATGAGTGTCCCTTGCATCCAGGTTGGACCTTCTTCGTGGTACTTCTCCCAGTAGGGTCACTTATGGAGTCATGTTTTCGGGTCTCAGGTGGACTTTGACCTCTCTTCTTGTGTTGTCGGTCCACATGAATGGTTGCAGGTTTCTGTTGCAGTTGCCTCTGTATGTTGGATAATCTCTGTAGCAAGATTGTGTTAATTTCTGTTTGTTTCTCTTTCTCCTTTATCAATCTCTCATTGTCATCTTGAAACTCTGTAGCTCGACCCTAAGGCTCCTTACTGTTTCAACAGATCTAGAGGGGTTTCCACCGCCCTCCTTTGATCATATTCCTCATCTCTATTGTGGGAGCCATCCCCGATTTCATGACACATCATCATCCTTTAGTATTGGAGTCTTCCCGTGATTCACTAACTGTTCGAGTGTTGCAAAAAACACTTATAGTTAGCTAATAGTCTATTAGTTCATGAATAATACATGATTTTAATTTATTAACGCACATGCACAGTAGAAGGTTTCATTGCTTTCTTTCATAGCATTTTTAAATCAGACTTTTTAAGAAAGAGGTAAGGTAGGGTGTCACTCTTTTGAAAGTACTCCAAATAGAGTTATTTAAGCAACTTGTCCATGAGCCCAAGAATGCCAAGTGTTGTAACCATGCTTTGATACCATTTTGTAACACACCCACGACGACAAATAAAGTTTTTTTCTTTTCTTAAGGGACAAAATCTCAAATTCTGAAGCCAAACAATACTCTAAGACTGGATGGTCTCGTTCTATAGTTAAACATAGAACCTTTCAGTTTCTTAGTGTAGGTTTAAGGGCATACGCGACCTTCCCCTTCGCCCTACAGTGAAGACTCAGAGTGTCGGGTGTTACCTCCTTTTGTGACTCAATCTACATGATTAAGTTCCAGGTGCGAGTTTCTCTCAGGCGACCATGGGTTGTGACCACCCGCTTACCCAAAAGGCATTTCCGGACTTCGCATGTCGGGTATTATACATGTGAGTTACCTCGAATTTCCCAATCTCTGAAATCCAACAAGGGCCTAGCGCATGCTAGCTCTTCCCTTATCCTCCTCCATGTGACCACGACCCGTGACCATAGGCTTAACCTAAACGGTGCGTCGTGTTTCGCGACTTAAGAACTTTCAATGCAAGGCACCCCAACTCCTCCAACTCCCTAGTTCCGAAAGGGGCTTAACAACTGTTAGCTTCCTCCTTTGGCCTCCATCCATGTGACCATTTACTATGACTCAAAGCCTAACTCCAAGGTGCGTTGGAACTTCACATATCACGAGTTCTCACGACTTCCCTCTTTGACTTTTCTACCCTGCGAGTTAGCAAAATGATGAGATCTCGCCATGTGTCCTCCTTAATAGATGACCATGATCAAATCATGATTTCGCATATTGTGAGTTTGAACGGTTATGCTCTTTGACCTTCTTTCTCTACGATTCAGCGAAATGTTGAGATCTCGCCACATGTCCTCCTTAATGGACGACCACAATCAAATCATGATTTCACATATTGCGAGTTCAAACGGTTATGCTCTTTGACCTTCTTGATCTGTGAGTCAGTGAAATGTTAATATCTCACCATGTGTCCTCCTTAATGGACGACCATGATCAAATCGTGATTTCTCATATCGCGAGTTCGAACAGTTATGCTCTTTGACCTTCTTTCTCTGCAAGTCAGAAAAATGATGAGATCTCACCACGTGTCCTCCTTAATGGATGACCATGATCAAATCATGATTTAGCATATCCCGAGTTCGAACAGTTATTCTCTTTGACCTTCTTTCTCTGCAAGTCAGCGAAATGATGAGATCTCGCCATGTGTCCTCCTTAATGGGAGACCACGATCAAATCAGAACTTGTCTCATGCACCTTCCCCCGGATCCAACGACTGTTGGTTCACATGCTTCATTTCTGACGGCTCAGATCCGTTTTCCTCCTGTGCTCACTTCTCACTGTCTGAACGAGGATTTCAACGATACATATATTCTCCTCCACAACTGGGTCCTTAGGGAATTTCAAATTCCCACGTACCCCTTGCGTTAATACGTTCGTGTCAGATCGACTATCCACGACCTTCCTCGATCTAATGGCTTAGATCATATCACAACATCTGGTTTCAGAAGTTTAGTCACGCCAACCTGCGACTCTTCCATTGTGCGAACTTACAAAAATTGAAGCAGACAAGTCATTACTGTATTCTCTCCTTCTTCAAATCTGACAGTCGTGACAGACCTTGGATCCTCCTGAACGGATCTCATCCACTCACCTACCAAACGAAAGGGTATTCCATTTCGGTACCTAAATCTCGCTATCCTTCCTGATCTTTGTCAGTTACGGAGGATTAAGAGCGTTGTGCTCCTTCATTTAGTATTGAATTTAGGTGGTTCTTAGTCGCTACTTTCCTCACAGAGAGCCTGTGCATATATGCACTACCTCTCCTGAGCTTAATAGACTTTGTCCTCCCAGTGATTGTTGGATTCGACCTCCGCAATCATGGAAGTACTCACTCAACTCTAGGACAGGGATGCAATTCCCTGGGAACATGATTTTGAGGAATTTAACTAGAACATAAGGGAAATAAAGTAGATGTAGAAGTTATCAAGGATGAAAGCATACTGTTAATTTAATCATTCAATGCAGAAACCATTTACAGGCATACAAAAACAAGCATGCATCCATTATTTCCAATTTAGAGTTAAAGGCATAAAAACACTTATCAGAACCATAAAGTGTGAAGTGACTGCTGATAGGGGTGCTCATTTCCACCCAACCATAGGCTCAGTCACTCCCAATGGATTTATCATTGGCCACCCTCGATCTTAGGCCATGATGCTCTGAGATTCAATCTCTTACTTCTTTCTCAGCAAAAGTTAGGGACAAAGGCTACTCTCCTTATTCCCATATAGGAATAGGTAAGGAGGAAGGTTACTCTCCTTCACCTCTCTTTGTCTCCCTATTCCCTGTGATCAAAACTTGCTTGTTCACTTTCGATCCTTCCTCAGACCCGAGAGCTCTTCTCCTATCTCAGCACTCTTCGAAGGACGCTACCTCTGTCCACCACACTTCCCTTCTTTCCTCCCTCAGCAAGGTTGCGTGTGGCTCGAATCCCCCCACCCATTGTCAGGTACGAAAGCCATACCGATAGGCAGTTTGTCACATCCCTCATTAAATCTTGAGGGGGCCCTTCCCACCTACCAGCCTGACGAGAATTCATTCTTGGTCAGAGGGTTGTTCTGATCTGAGAAAAATGAACTCCAACATGGCACTGGTTTGGTAGAGGTTAACGCAACCATTCTGGGTCCCCTCCACCACATTTAATTAGAAATCATGGTCTCTCTTTTTTAGCACATCCCCTCTCTTGGTATTCATGCAACACATAACATTTCCTATTACAATAATCAAAATTTACATTCATCGAACTTATACATAAGGTCCATCAAATCAAACATTTACACTTTTAAGTTTTCCATAGTTCCTCGGTGCAAGTTAAGGAAAATCACTGACATCTAGCCAGATTATTACAGCCCCTACTGATCCTAGAATGGAAATGGGAAACCATCTCCATGTATTTCATCATCGGATTACCAAAGTCGACCAAGAAAAATGATGCCATCATGGTCGTGGTGGAAAAACTGAGTAAGTCTTCCCATTTCATCCCTGTCAAGTCAACTTGCAAGGCAATAGATATTGCCAACATCTTCATGAAGGATATATTCAGACTACATGGAATGCCCAAGGAAATTGTATCTGACAGAGTGTAACACCCTGTTTCCCCCAGTTTGTAAAAATAACTGGACTGGCCAAAACTGTGGCAAACTCAGAAATGTGAATATGTGATGTGAATGGACCTTGTGGAAAAGGTCGATGAATGTGAATAACATTATGAATTTATATTGCAGGACTGCTGAGAGGGGATGTGCTAAAAATGAGACCACGATGGCTACAGAAAGGCGGTGGAAGACACCTAGAAAGGTGGCGTTAACTTCCACCAAGAACCAATACCGTATTTGGACTCCACTGGCCCGGAGAACCAAAAGCGACTCGCTGACCCTGAATTAAATGTCTCGTAGGCTGGTAGGTAGATGGCTCCTCAGGAGTTAATGAGGGATGGGGAGGTGAACCGCTCATCCGTAGATCCGTCAGGCCTGACTGATGCGAGGGAAATCGTGCCACACACAACCTCGCAAGAGGATAAGGCGTGGGGGAGAAGCGATTGGGGGAGACGATGCGAGGGGAAAAAGAGAGAACTCTGGTGATATGCAGAGTGGGTGATAGCAGAGAGGAAGGAGAGTAACCTTCGCTCCTTCTCACTGGAAAATAGAGACGCAGTCTTATAGCATCGTGGTCTCATCTCGAGGGTGGCTAGTGGTAAATCCACTGGGAGTCGCTGAGCCTACAGTTGGGTGGAAATGAGTACCCCTCTCAACAGTTGCATAACCCCTGGTGTTACTTTCTGATATGTGTTTTTCCTTTGACATCTTGAAATATATGTATGCAGAAATTTATGATCATAAGCTGTGAAATCGTGAATGACTTCATTATAAGAATGTCTGTATGGTATCTTGATCAGTACTGGTAGTTGTATGTTTATATGGAAAGACTATGTGTGGCTTATGCTCTCTTAAATTGTCATTTATATGCATGCTGATATAATTCAAACTTCATGCCTGGTTCTCAGGAGAGAGAGATACCCTTAACTGCCTCAGATAGTACCCTGGGTAAACCTCCCCATAGAGATACCCTTCTTGAAAAATCCTTCAAGAACCTGGAAAAAGGACGTGAAGGCGCAAGGCCTTAAGAAATCCCTGGTAAGTATCGAATCGATGGACGAGGTCCCATCAGGAGATCGGTGGTCACTCACGGCCGTCAGATCGGAAAAAGAAACTGGAGTGTGAATCGCCTTAACCCTGAATAGGTGTTAATCGACGGACGAGATCCCGTCGGGAAATCTGTGGTCACCCATGAATGTTAGATTGGTAGGAGAAAGTAGAGGGTTAAATGCCTTATTGCTTTTCCTTTCTGTTTCTTCATGGGTATCAAAGATATCAGGAATCATAGATCCTCAAGGTCCATGAGAACATATGGACCATTGATTTTTCCTCGTCCAAGAAGTCGTGGGAGAATGCACAATTTAGGAACCTGTCTGAGCCGTCAGATCTCGGCTAGAAAACTCGAGATCTGTTGGATCTGTCAGGAGATACCTGAGGGTTAAAACCCCAGTGGATAAGGGCAAAAGCCCCGAAATAGAATTGGGTCGTCCGATTAAAGGAGGCCACGTGTCATGAGATTTCCCATTTTGGGAAATCGGGAGTTGGGAACTTGGGAGTTCTGGTGACGAGAGATCGGGATGTTCCATGGTGGAAACCCCGAAGTAGTCATAGACTGAGTGATTTTGGAAGGCTACGTGTCGAGATATTACCCGTTTCAGGAAATCGGGAATCAGGGATTTGGGAGTTCCGTTGACAAGAGGTCGGGCTCTGTTCTTGATAAATCCTGACTTATAAATATCGATATGTTAGCATGTGGTTAAGTCCTGATGAATGGACGAGATTCCTTCAGGGAATATCAAGGTCTATAATGACCATCAGATGTGGGGAAGAGACGTCAACTTTAAGCTGGGGCGTGAATTCACCTTAGGGTAAGTGGCGAGCAGATATGAATGGCCAAGGTCCACCTGCCCAGATCTACGACTGAGGTTTCATTCCGGAGCCCCCTTACTGTTCTGCCTTTAGCGGTGAGGGGGGGGTCTGGAATCGAACATGCAACTCGAGAACAGTCAGGATCAATTCACCTTGATCAACGACATTCAGGTGAATTCCGGACCCCCCTTGCCATTCTACCTTTAATGGGGGGGGGTCCGGAATGGTGTGGCGTGTGAAGTGGGACCCGTCTCTTGTCACGCCTCCCACCGTGTCGTGTTTCCCCTCTCACCACCTGTACTCCACTCACCCGCGCGACAGGGCCGTTCCTAATGGCCATTTTCCAACCCTGTAGGGACTCGTCCCTATTGGCCAGTTACCAGCCCTGCCAGGGTTTGGCGGTTGCAGAATCGAATGATTCGACATCACTGTTGCGCCGAGGCGCAAAATTAAAAGAGGCACCACGATTATTTGACCTATGATCATGACCCGCGATCACATGGGAACGGAGAGAGAGAAAGAGCTAGCTTACGCTAGGCCTCCGTAGGTAATTTGGGGGCTCTGATTCTGCAGAAATCAACAAAAAATTGATTATGGTAGTGGATATGTGACAAAGTGGTATCAGAGCATGGTGACAACACTCGACCTGATTGGGCTCATGAAGAAGTTGCACATAAGCTCCGTTCGAAGCACTCCTAAGAGGAGTGACCCCCTAACTTAACTCTCTTATCCAGGATCAAAACTTGGAAACGAGAACCTGACTGTGTATGCATGTGAAAGAGTTATGGATTTATGCACAGGTTCTAAAATGTATCTAACTCTTGACTAATAACCAACGTTTGTATTTTCACCAAAGCAGACGATCAGCCGTGGGAATTTACAGACGCAGAGAATGGTGACCCACCAAGAGGTGGGAGAAGGCTCCCACAATAGAGACGAAGAGTCTGACGAAAGAAGAGCAATAGGAACCCCTCCAGATCTAGCCGAGACTGTGAGGAGTCTCATGGTTGAATTGTAAAGCTGCAAGGCCGACAATGAAAGGATGATGAAAGAACAAGAAAATAAAAATGAAATTAATGCAGTTTTACTGCAGAGCTTATCCGATCTACAGTGACAAATGCAGCATGAACCCGAGATGCAGAAACATAGTCGTATCAGTGGCCATACTGAGAGGAGCACCTCAAGAAAGGTCCACCCCAGAGGTAAAGGACCAGTGCCAGACGATTCCTCTGAGAAGGAAATTGGCGATTCAGAAGGATTTTCCAACAGCAGGACCAGTTCCTATTCTTGAAGAAAATAGAAGAAGCAAAATACTTCCAAGGGTCATAAATTTGAGGAATTCAGAAAGGCCAAACCTCCCTCCTTCGAAGGTGAGATAAAGAAGGGAGAGGAAGCTGAGGCCTGGCTACTTGGACTGAAGAAATATTTCAGAGTCCATGATTTTTCAGAGAATTTGAAGGCCCGAGTGGCCACTTTCAATCTGAACGGAAAAACTTCCATCTGGTGGGAAGATCTTAAGAATATGAAAGGGGTCCGCGAGGAGGACCTGTCCTGGAAACAGTTTGAGAAGTACTTCCAGAAGAAGTATTTGTCGGAAAAATATTTCGACGAGAAGGCTAAATATTTTTATGAACTCAAACTGGGGCAACTCACTATAGAGGAATATGTCAGCAAATTCCTCGACTTATTGAGATATGTATCCTACATCAAGGCAGATAAGGTGAAGGTGCAATGCTTCATCAGTGGGCTACCCAAGGAATACCGGAACCAAATTGAATTTGACGAGCCAAAGACCTTAGAAGACACTATTCGAAAGGAAACATATTGTCATGAACAATATGGACATCGGGTAGAGTCTCGTGGAGATTGGAAATAGAAGAGTGGTTCGAGATTTCAGAAAAAGGGGAACAAATCCTCAGGATTTAAGAACTACAAGAAGAACACCAGAATGAACTTTCCAGCCCAGAGTGTACTCCAGCAGAACTTTCCCTCATCGAACGGAAATAAAACTTCAGGACCTATACGAGTGAAGGCTGATAACCCAAAGAGAGAACCTCTGAAATGCTGGGGTTACGAAGAAGAGCATCTCCTGAGAGTTTGTCCACGCCGACAATAGAACAATCGGAAATTTTATAACATTCAGGAAGCTACCACAGTCAATGATGTAGCAGGGAGTGTGCCGCAGATTTATGCAGCCTTGGATAATAACCAAGCTGACCACCAAGCTTCAGTGGTGGAAATAGAAGGTATGATTTTCAACCATCTGGTGTCTTTTTTGATTGACCCTGGTTCAAATTTGAGTTATATATCCCCTAGAGATATTGATAAGTGTAAGCTACAGCCACGAAAACAAACCAAGCCATGGTTGTTATAGTTAGCCACTGGCACCAAAAGAAGGGTAGTAGAGGTCATACCAACCTGCCAATTAATGTTGGGTGAATTCCCCACCCAAGCAACCCTTAACATATTAACCCTGGGATCATACGATCTGTTGATTGGTATGGACTGGATGGCCTCCCATAAAGCCAGACTGGACTGTTACCATAAAACCATAGAATGTGTGAGCAAAGAAGGAAAAAGGATAACCCTCCAAGGGATCCGAAAATCGGTCTCGGTGAGGCAAATATCAGCCCTGCAAATGAGAAAGTATTGCCGAAAAGGGTGTCCCCTATATGCAATACAGGTGTTGAAAACAATCGAGGGTGATAAACCAAGCCCTGATGATCACCCTATCCTGAGAGAATACAATGATGTGTTTCCGGAAGAGGTACTGGGTCTACCTCCGAGAAGAGACATTGACTTCTCGATAGAGCTCGCACCAGGAGCGGTGTCGGTGTCTAGGACACCCTACCGAATGAGCACACTTGAGTTAGTGGAACTCAAATTGCAATTGAAAGAAATGATGGTTAAGGGTTATATTCGACCCAGTGTGTCCCCATGGGGAGCACCAGTCTTGTTTGTGAAAAAGAAGGATGGCACCCTTAGATTGTGCATAGATTATAGACAACTTAATAAAGTAACCATAAAGAACAAGTACCCCTTGCCCAGGATCGATGATCTATTCGATCAGTTGAGAGGTGCATCTATTTTCTCAAAGATTGACTTGAGGTTGGGATACCATCAAGTCCGAATCAAGGGTGAAGACATCCATAAAACCACTTTCCAGACATGGTATGGTCACTATGAGTTTGTGGTAGTGCCATTTGGGTTAACCAATGCCCCTGCCACTTTCATGTG
>ML782403.1:147832-175065 GCA_009831015.1 Picea engelmannii
AAGTTCATTGAACAAATTCAGTCGATACATCAAGTGGTGCAAGAGCAGTTGGAAAAGAGTCAGGCCAAGTACAAGATGAGACATGACAAGCATCGTGTTGATCACAGTTTCCAAGTTGGAGATGAAGTTTGGCCTTACATCAGAAAGGAGAGACTTAAAGGAGAAGGTAAAAAGTTGAAACCAATTCGATATGGTCCTTTCAAGATTATCGACAAGATTGGTAACAATGCTTTTCGTTTAGATTTGTCTCCTTATATGCAGATGTATGCAGTTGTTAATGTTGAGAATTTGAAGTTTTATGAGCCTCCATTGATTGATGATCAAGGAGAGCATGTTCAAATTCCTTCCATAGATGATTTTTCTCCAGAGTATCTAACAAAACTGCAGGAAGACACCATCCTTGACAGGAGAATGCGAACTTCAAAATGAGGAAATGTGGAGTATCTTCGAGTTGGTCTTAAAGGGACGAATCCAAGAAAGGCCAAGTGGATTGAGGTTGGAAGGGTGAGGGAACTTTACCCTCATCTTCACATAGACTAAAAATAGTCTTTTGGAGGTCCAAAAGCTTCCCAATGGGGAGGTGTGATCAGGGGTCAAATTTTGCTCAAAAATTCAAAGTGCTTGGAATCTCTTCAAACTAGACGAGAGCGTAGGCCTTGTCGTTGCGAACCCAACGCAACTCGTTTCATCTCAAACGGACGTCAGGAGTGAGAGATATTGCAATATGTTCATAAAGTCAAACAGGCAAAAAAAAATGATGTTGACTGTACAGTCCGTACAGTCCGTACAGGATGACGTGACAGGGTCGTACGACCGTACAAAAGTGACATCGCGTATGATGGTTGGAAGACATGGTCGAATCAGATGGTGACACATGGCATTTCGTTGGCTAATGGTAAGGTTCCACGTGGCCCAATCATGGGCTGCCACATGGCACCCCTTTATTGGTTCATGGGTCGTTATGTAAAATTATTGGAGTCCGTGGGGTTCGACCCCCGGACCTCCCTTACCGCATAGCGCCTTCGCAAAGACCGTTCGACCAACAGACCACCGGATGTACCTTGTTATGTATGTATGTTTGATTATATTTGAATTCAAAACTATGTAACATACGACGGGGGGTTGGGCCGGGGCTTAGCCCCGACCCACAGTCATATCGATATAACATGTGACCACATATGAAATACACCGCGTGGGAGTTGTAACGGTTATAGCCCGACCACCATGGAATGGTGTGGAACTTATATATATAAGCCCTGGTTCTATTGTATGTAATGTGACCTTTGGCTATACGGAAAGGTGCGCGGGTAGTTTTCAAACGGTTTGGTCGTTAGCCCTTTTTCACAAATGCGCAAGGTCATATGACCTCCATGTGCCTGGTGCTAGGCGGTTAGGGGCTGGCGCACCCTTAACCATCCTACGACTTGCACCGTTGGCGCGGTTGCACCCGGTGCTGGGTTTTCACGCTATTTATTGCGTGTGTGCCAGGTTCACTCAACAAGGGTGCGTTTTGTAGATGCAGAGACAACAAGCTTGAAGGGGGAGACTTCCAGGAGGCCTAACTTCTTCGTTTTTTGACTGATTGAGGTGCCGAAAGAGCCCAAACAAGGGTTTTTGGATGCTCTGAAGCCATTGGAGCAGTCGGTTTGTCAGTTTGAGCATTGTACAACATGTTTTTGAGCACTTTTGAGCAATTAATAATAATGATCCATTGGAAGCTGGACCAGGAGATGTAGCCCAAGAGAGGGGTGAACTTCTTTATCAATTGCTGTGTTTATGTGCTTATGTTCATTGATTATGCTGCTGTCTATGTGTAATTTGCATGAGTAATCCCTTATTCTATGTGTTGCAAACTGATCCATTTGCTTTAAACACATAACATTTACATTGCAATAATTTCAAGTATTTCAAGTCTTCTTCATTTTTAGATCAGTCAAAGATGAGAAAATACATCCAGATGGTTTGCTACAGCCACTATTTATTCCAGAATTGAAATGGGAAGTGGTGCCATTTGATTTTATCACCAAGCTATCTAGAACATTGAAGCAACATGATTCCATGATGGTGGTGGTGGATAAGATTTCTAAAGTTGCTAATTTTATTCCAGTGAAGATAACTCACAAGGCATCTAACTTTTTAGATATTTGTATGAGGGAAATTTCAAGGCTTCATGGTGTGCCTAAGACAATTGTTTCTAACAGATATCCCAAGCTCACATAAAATTTTTGGAAGGGATTGTTTAAATAATTTGGGACAAATATGAATTTTAGCACAACATATCATCTAGAGACAGATGGGAAAACATAGAGGGTCAATCAAGTGATTAAGGATATGCTGAGGATATATGTGATAGATAAACCATCAAAATGAGAAGAATATATACACTTAGTTGAGTTTGATTATAATAATGGGTATCATGAATCTTTAAAGATGAGCCAATTTGAAGAATTATATGGTATGAAGTGGAACATGTTAGTGAGCTGAGACAACCCAACAAACAGAGCAGTGGTTGGGATAGAATTGCTCAGGGAAATGGAAGAACAAATGGTGAAGATAAGAAAAAAGTTAAAGGATGCTCAAGACAGGAAGAAAACACTATGCAAATAAAGGAAGAACTCACATGGAGTTTAAAGTGGGTGACCATTTCTTATTAAAAGTGAAGGCCAAGAGAATTTCCCTGAAGTTGGGAAACTATTCCAAGCTACCAACAATATATTGTGGACCATTTGAAATACTGGAAAGGATTGGTATTGTTTCATACATGCTTGCACTACCTGCATCCATGTGCATTCATAATGCATTCCATGTGTGTTTATTTAAAAATGTGTTCCTGATGATAATCATGTAATTGATTAGAATGTGATTTAGGTGGAGCAAGAAGGAGAATTCCAAATTTATCCAGTGTGCATATTAGATTGGAAGGTCAATTTTCTCCAGAATCGAGCAATATGGATGGTAAAGGTCTAGTGGACCTGTTACAGTCTTGAAGATGCAACCTGGGAGCATGAAGATGCAATGTGGGAGGAGTACCTGCATATTTTTGAAGACTTTTGGATTGTACATGTGTATATAATGCACTGAGGATAGTGCATAAATAAGGGAGAGGGGAATGCAATACCCATAGGCCAAACCCCAATTGTAAATGTACATATAGGATGGTGAGACATGATATTTTATGCCATAGTTCCTTTGTATATATGTTTTGAGGCTAGAGTGCATGTGTGATTATTACGATGGAGATCCTAGATGCTAAAAGGCTAGTGATCCCATCATTGTAATATGTAATCACACTCAGATTATTAATAAAAATACATCATTGTTTCATACCAACCAAAAAAAAAGAGTATGGGGGCTAGAACTCCGCATGAGGGAAAAGGGGGCTAAAAGTCTATGAAGATGGGATAAACCAAGGGGGCTCGAGTCAAGGGAATACTATAATATTATTCCTAAAGTCTAATTATATGATATTTTATCCTAAGTTCATAGGATGGGGAATGTATCACCAAGTGGAGATAGGGTAGTTCCCAACATGGAAAGTGTCAAGTTGGGAACATGCATACTTAAAGTAAGAAATTAGTACATTTTTCCATCATTTTATCTCATTCACTCTTTCGATACGTACCTTCCTATCATAATCATCCATACATGTACTTGGGAAGATTTGGAGTTGTTTATAACTAGTGAACATCAATATTTTAAGTGGAAGAAGTGGGTTTCCAGGCCTGCGTGCATTCTGAAGAAGTAGGTTGTCAAGAATGTGTGCATTATCTATGGGTGAGATAACTATTGGGAATGGTTTCTCTATGTGTTAGGATACAACTACAAATATCTTAGACTTCTTTTCCTTCCTGTTGTTGAAGCCCCAGAAGGGAAGTGATATAGCTAAAGTACCATTAAGAAGAGAAGGGGTACACTTCCTGGGGTGGGACAGGATGTGGGGAATGAGATGTTGTAATCTAGAGAAGGTTGTTGTACTTGGCACCTTGGCCTGAGCATATTTATGTTGTTTGATAGACCTTATATTAGCTTAGGATTCATTTTCCATAGTGGGGTTTTATCCCCAACTCGGGGTTGAACTGCTGCTGAGAGTTTATGAGCAACAAAATCTATGGCTTAGAGGAAAGTTTAAGGTATGGATGCAATTGGTGATTTACAGAAAAGATAAGTGTCTTCTATTTGTTTGTTATAATTACAGTGTGAATATTTATGTATTTTTGTTATGGTTTTTCCCTGTATAATTATGCATGTATATATTTGTTGTTAGTTTGCATAATAATGTTCATATGAATTTTTTTTTTATTAATCAAATTGTATTAGAGTTAAAATTTTGTGTGGCATGGTCCAACTTGGGGATGAGGATTCTATAGAAAATATATTATTCTACCTACATGAGGGGTTAGGGAGTTTAGGTCCCTAACATTCCCTTCCCCTTTAAGAATAACCTCATCCTCAAAGAATGAGATGAGGAAACTGTTGCAGAATAGTAGTCGTCTCTCAAGTGACATCTTCTGGAGTTGTATATTTCCACTAAAATAACACTTCCTTGATGGTTTGCTGACAGATATGACACTCTCACTGGTCCAAGACTGCTTGTGGATACAACTAAATGGAACCTTCTTCATCCAACTCAGGGAGATTGGTTTAATTTTGGAACTTATCTCCAATCACTTTCTTTAAGCATGAGACATGAAAAATAGGATGGACCTTAGAATGACTGGGAAAATATAACTGGTAGGCCACAGGCCCCAGTCGCTTGATAATTGTATAAGGACCAAAATATTTGGGGGCAAGTTTACGATAGTGTTCAACTTTAAGGGAAGTATTATTATAAGGTTTCAGATGAAGAAACACCTGGTCCCCTTCAACAAATAAACATTCAGAATGACCTTCATCTACTTGTTGCTTCATGTGATTTTGATCCATGACCAAATTTTCTTTGAGGGTACAGAGAATGGATGCTTGGACTATACGATTGTTGTCAACCTCCTGAACCTTGGAAACACCTAACATGTATGAGAAAACCTACAGTGGGTTTTTCCCATAGAATTATTCAAAAGGAGTCATGTGAGACTTGAGTCATAGTATGGTAAGATGTGTTGTACCACCATTTAATGAGGGTAACCACTAAACTCAGTGATTTTTTCTATTGGATGCAAACCACTGTAAATATGTTTCCAAGCACTTGTTGACAAATTCAGTTTGGCCATTAGTCTGAGGGTGATAGGTGATGTTGATATGTAATTGGGTTCCCTAGAGTGTAGCATTCCTAGTCACCAACTGGGCTATGAAACTTAAAATTTTGAACTTTGATACTAATTTAAATCATAAAAATACTCTGCAAATGTGCAAATTCATACAAAATAATAACATAAATACACACGAAACATACACGGGAAAAACCCATGAAAATAAATGCATATATATTAATGTAGCATATAAATTAATACAATTGACACTTATCTTTGATTTAAAAGAACACCAACTCAGTGTAGACCTTCCAGATTCCTCGCAGCCTTAGACCGCACTACACATAACTATTAGCAATGGGTTACCCCTGATATGGGGCTTAAAATCCACCTGGGTAAGGGATTCCTAACCAAGATACAGTATTTCAAACATCAGGAAACTCAGTCACAGGTGCCAACTCACACTAACAACCTACAATCCCTCATTCCCCACACGCCTGTCCCACCCCAGGAAGTGTGCCTCTTCTCTGCTCAACATTCCCTCGACTACCCCACTTCCTTTTTAGGGCTTCAAAAATAGGCTGAATAGAAAGTCTCAGAGCCCTATAGTTGTAGTTTGGAACCTTCGGGAATCAATTCCTAGCAATTCTCTCACCTTGAAACAACCTGCTTCTTCAGTCAAGCTCCAAAGCTAACCAGGGTACAGGTACATGTACATGTATAGTAACAACATGGTATGTAGGACAGGTGATTTATTGAAGGCATGATGATATAAAGTAATAGGAAAATGAACTAAGTCCAAACTATATGTATGCATGTTCCCAACTTGACACTTGTCATATTGAGAACTACCTTGGGCACACTTTCCCCCATCCTTAGAACTTAGGATAAAATAATTATCCATACTTTATAATTTAAAGAATATTAATATAATATTCCTTTGGGGTTAATCCCCCCTAACTTATCCCCTTAACCTTAACTCTTAGGCCCCTTTCCCTATCTAGTGGAGTTTATCCCCCCATACTCTTTTACATGGTTGGTCTGCAATAGTGGTTTGTTTTCATTAATATTTGTTGGTTGTGGAACCTGGTTATATTCTTGATTCAGAGGTTTTTTTTAGCCGTGCTTGGACCCCATTCCCTAAAGGGGGGTGTGGGGGGGATTTATTCCCCACAGATTTTTCTAGGGGGGGGTCTGGAGAGGGATTCGGGGCAGCACCCCCGAAGTGAAATATTGGAAAAAATGCCTTGTAAAATATTGTAATTGTGTAGTCAATAAGGAGCATTCATTATAAGGTTGCAGATCTAATGGTAAAAGTTATTTTTAGGGTTTTTTCCCCTAGAAGGAAACCGCCTTTTATGAGGGAATTGTATTGTGGATGTGTATTATTGCGATTATTGTATTCTGAGAGAGTATACTGTGAGAGAAATATGAGTAAGTTACAACGGGTGTGTTGTAGATTGTATCCATTCATTTTGAAGGATAATAATAAGTAAAGACCTGACAATTTCTCTGGTGGACGTAGCCCACACTGGGTGAACCACGTATATCACTGTCTCTATTGTATTGTGTATCTTATGTTTTTTTATTTATGCATTTGTTTTATTTTATTTCTTCGTGATCCTGTTTTTCTAATAATTGGTATCAGAGAGAAAGGTAACTTGCAGGAAAAGAATGTTCCGTGTTCAAGTGGGAGAAATGGTGGAAGATGGAAAGTTTAGGGTTGAGAAATTTAACGACCAAAACTACCAGTTATGGAAGATGCATATGGAAGGTTATTTTTTGGCATGTTTTTACAGGAAGAGTGTGCTTGTCATTGATGGAAACAACACCAACGACGATGGTGAATAGGAAAAGAATAAGCTTAGGAAGAGAAGCAAATAGTATGCAGATATCAAAGCTTGGAAGTAAAAGTGTAAGCTGAGGGTGAGAAGCCTCAATAGCCGTCTTATCAATAAATTGACCATGTTGATTGTCTAATATTATGGACATCGGTCATATGAGTGAATGTGGGCTTGAGGACCATTAGAGGATCATGATCATTGGATCTGCAAGCCAGATCAATGACATGGATGAATTGCGGAGAGAGAAAGAAGAATTAAACAACTCGCTAGTTCTAATCTTGCAATTGGTCTAGATCATTAGATATCATAAACCCAAATATCGATGATTGTGGTTGATCTAACAAACAATCATATTAATTTGGATTAAGTCATGATCATCGAATGCAAAATTGCTAGATCAATAGCAGGGATAGATTGTGGAGATCGAAAGGATAATTAAATATCATGCTATTTCCAGTCCCACAATTAGTCAGGATCATCAGATCTTATATTAGCCTCAAAGATCGACGATTGTGGTTGACTCACCAACAACTCACAAATTCAAATTGTGGAGTTTTGGTGACAAGTTAAATCACTCGCAAGTTGTGGTTCTGCAACCATACTTGATCATTGACCTTCTTTGAGTGTCTTCACGACCATTGGATCACTTTTAAGTGGAAGGATAGGAGAAGATAGAAGAGTAGCACCGAAGATAGATCGATCCATCGATCTAAGAACATGATTGACGAACAACATTTGGTTCACGTCAAAAGTTTTGAGGAGTTTACTGTTTGGGAAATATCACCTTGAAAGAATTAGCAACTTGAAAGTCAAATTACCCGAAGCCTGAAATCTGAAATGAATAAGGACCATCGAATTTGGAGAAAATGCGATGACCATTAGATCGGGGAGAACCACGTCAACAAACCACGTCTATAACGACATGTGGAAAACCACGTCAGAAGACCACGTTAGAAAGGAAACATGGCGCAATCAGACAATGACAAGTGTCAAGTTGAATCGACACTTCAGGTACATGCAAATCATGAATCTGAGTGAGACGTGGCAGCTACTCAACTTGTGACACGTCAAAAAGTGACGTAAGCAAGCTATGTCACTCTGAGAGATTTACTTCAGGATTTTCATCACCAACAAATGTCAAAAGTCTCGAATTCTCGAAGGAGGATGTACAAAGTCTCTCTCAACCATCGATCTAAGGTACATTTAAGGAGTTAGGACAACCATTAGATCCAAGAGAAGTACAGATATTATCCGTTGGATCTGAGCATCGAGGATCAATGGTCATTGGATCTAGAGATAAATGCACGAAGGTTAAGCCTTTGGAAGAGCACAGGAGAGAGGACTTGTCAAAGTCCCGAAGTCCCGATGTAAGTAGGGACCGTCCATCGTCAAGAATTCTAGAAGGACGTGTGGCAGAAATCTATGCAGTTCGGGGAAAAACACTCTGGGAGAAAGTGAAGGAAGCGAAGTTGAGTTTTGAAATCCCAGAAGCTTGAAGAGTCGAAGGAGCTGAGGACTGTCGATATGTAGGAGGACACATGTCAATAGATCGTGTACTCTGGTTGGAACACTCTGGGAAAAAGAGAGCAAGGAAATTTGAGATTTTTGAATCCAGAATACCCGAAGGGATTGTGACCATTGATTCAAGAAAGGGGAGTTTGAGAATCGAGACTCTCGAAGCTCGAAAGGAGAAATCGATCTCTTTCGTCGGTTTGGAGGGCCACACATCACTTGGTCGTTAAGACTTAGGAGGGAGTGCATCCAGAGAAGAGGAAGGAAAGACGATAGATTAGAACCGTTAATCGAAGGAATCTATTAGAGACCATGAGATCGATGATCACGCCTGATTGCGGGACCAGAAATTGCTTGGAAATTAATTTTTTGAAGGCGGGCCACAATCGAAACCACGGTTTTGGAGAAAGGACACATGGAGGCTCGAGGTAAATTACAGGGTGAAAAGTAGTTTGATATCAAACCACCTTTGGTCGTGCCCACATTTGCATGGTCACATGATAGCATCTCCCAAGGTCACATCAGCAGAAGATAGAGGAAGGAGCTAGCGCTGCTAGGCTCCACATCGGAGGTTACACATTGAAAAGTAAAAAATCCTCTATGTGTATAATCCAACGACGCTAAACAAACTAAACCTAATCGAAGGGTTGTTGTTTCAGTTCATGGTTTCTTGATTAGTTATGATTCAGTTACACTAATTGAATCATTGTTCTGGGGCATTGGATTCATGGCTCTTGAGCATTATGAGATTCCCGACATGGGCGTTGGAGATTTGGAGTGTAACGGATGATGAGAGAAGAAAATATTTATATGTCAGGGTGGTAGGGTGTGTTGGATCATGTTGTCATTGATTCCAATGGTTTGATTGATTGATGTCAAAGGATTGATTGATTGATGATTGATGAACAATGTATATGTATAGTCCTTGATGAGAATGATAGATGTCAAAGTGGAAGCCAATTGATAAATATGGATAATTGATATGATGCATATTCCTTGATGAGAATTATAGATGTCAAAGTGGAAACCAATTGATAAAGATGGATCATTGATATGATGCATAAATGAAGATGGATCAATGAATTGTCATGATGATGCATAGTTTGTTTGATGATAAGATGACTCATTATTGTCTTATCATGATTTATAAGGTGCACAAATGGATGGACTCCAAAGTGGTCCCCTTATGGTGAAATACCTCATGAGAAGACACTTTGCGGATTGAGTTATCCTAGAAGAATGGTTGGAGGACCCATGCTTGTATGTGGAATACTGAGATGAAGATCAATGAAGTTGTTGGTGAAACTATCCTATATGGATAGTGCTTGTCATGGAATTTCCAGTCGTATATGGAATGTCACATAACTCCTCATGGTTTGAGAGTTATGGCCTTATGAAGTTGGAGAACCCCCATATGAAGGCTTGAAGCCCCCAAGGTCAAAGAAGTCAAAGTGACTTAAAAGAAGAAATCATTATTTAAATGATAAAGTAAAGTGATAAAGTCAAGGTGGATTATTTAAATAATGAAGTAAGGTGAAAAAATCAAGAAGGAATATTTTAATGATATAGTATTGGAGAAATTTCTATTTATGGAAAGTGGTTAACCCTAAAATAAGAAAAATAGGTTAAGTGACCTAGAAATGGGTTAACTGACCTAGAAGATAAAAGTATAAATAAGAAGCTAGGATCTCTTGTGATATGTACATTTGTTTTGGAGAAAATCCTTTGTAGTGGATCAATGGAGAGCTTCTTGTGAGAGCATATTTGGTGTGGATCTCTTGAGCATGATTGAAGATCTATTCTGAGGAAGAAAATGAGAGGAGGATCTCATGGATGCATCAAAGTTTCAGCAATGTCAAAGATCCTGATAGAAAAAGTCTCGGAGCTTCAGAAACCCTAGTTTCTGAGGTGTATGTGGTTTGTAATGGGCTAGGGCACGTACATACGTGGGCTGTATGGGGACAGGGCGCGTGCGGTGGATGGAATGATGAAGACTTATGTTTGAGCTGGTTCCAAGCTCTTGGATGATGAGGCAGGTTCAAGATCTTCATTCTATGGGCTCAGATCTGCCACTGAGACACTGGTATGGTTACACTATTATCTTGATGGATACTATTGTTTGATGTGTTGTGAATGCTTAGGGAATTATTGATATGGCTTCTATGATGTGGTTCAGTTTGGTTGATTTGATTGATGGAGTGAGCAATACTCTTGTGATTCAGTGGTGACATGATTCCTATGGTATACTAGTTGTTTATACATGTTTGAGATAACATTCATATTGATTTATTGTGGAGCATGAGCAAGCTATTGGAGATCTTGGAGATGTTGTGACTGGTTGGTGGTTAGATTGGAAAGTCAGAGACATAAGAGAATGATATATTTATTGCAGAGAATCTGATTTGATCTTGAAGGACAAACCCTAACAACTCATAAGGTATATGCAGAATGTTGAATACACTGGCCGCGTGCATACGCGGGTTGTAGTGAGCCAGGGCGCGTACACACGCTGGCTACACTACTGACAGGTCGCACACATGTTGACATATTGATATCTGTTGAGGATTGTTTCCTCATCTCAGTTGTTGCTGAGGGTGTAAGATGAGTCTTACATTATAGAGCTGGTGCTCTTATAGAGTTGTACTCTATTCAGCTGTTGCTGGAAAACCCCCAGATTGTTGTCCATAATAAAAAGAAAAATTGTACATACATCTTGTGTTCTTTGTTTTCATTGTGGTGATGACTTGTTGATTATATATTGCTGACATATGGTGCTGATACATGTTCACATCTAACTAGTTATAAATGACAACAATGGGTAATGAGTAAATATTGAATATTAACTAAGGTGTTTTGTGTAAGAGGGAAGTTTTATGAGAAAGAGCCCCACACTCATTCACCCACCCTCTATGTGTGGTAGGTGTTTCCAACAAGGTGGTTCTAGGGAGCACTATTTTCCTTAGAGTTTCAAGTGGGTGCTTGAACACAAGGAGTTGTAGCTTCCATCTGGTTGCAGCCAGAAAAACCAGGGTGGTAGGGTGGTGCAAGGGAGAACTATTGTTCTCTGTTGTACAGGTTGGTGCCTGTGTGACTGGAAGTTGGTGCTTCCATCCAGTTGGTGCTGGAACACTTAGGGAGTTGGTGCTTCCTTCTAGTGGGTGCTAGAGAAACTAGAGAGTTGGTTCTCTCAACAAGTTGTAGCTTGTAAAACAGAGGTGGTAGCCTCACATTGAGTTGGTTCTCAAATATAGATGATGTACAAAACATAAAAATTCTTCCTATCATTCGAAGAAGAAGAGGTTTTCTCCCTTTATGGGTTTCCTCGATAATATTTGTTTCTGTATACTTCATGTGTGTGATTGATGTTGAATACTCTATTGCTTACTTCCCTGAATTATTGTGATCATCATTGAGTGTTATGTAATGAGTTTAAAATGGGCATAATTTTTTAAGCACGGTAACAAATGATTCACCCCCCCCTCTAAGTTGTCTAACAATTGGTATCAGAGGGGGTTACTTTTATCTAAGGGTAGATTCTAGAGCTTAAAAATGACTAGCCATGAAGGAACTTCAACCAATAAGCCCCCCCTGTTCAATGGAACAAACTTTTCCTTCTGGAAAGTTAGGATGAGAACTTACATGATGGCTTTAGGTGCAGATGTTTGGGATGTAGTAGAGATTAGTTATGTGAAGCCATTTGTACTAGCTTCTAAGGATGGCAAGCTAGATTTTATCTTCAAGGCTAAGGCTATGAATTCTATTCTGAGTGGGCTTGTAGAAGAATAATTTGTAAAATTTATGCACTTAGAATATGCCAAAGAAATGTGGGAAAAACGCATTAGAAGTTATGAAGGTAATGAGAAGGTAAAGGGTGCCAAGCTTCAAACCTACAGATTACAGTTTGAATAGATAAATATGAAAGAGGATGAAACTGTTGGGAAGTACTTTCTGAGAGTTGAATAACTAGTAAATGCAATGAAAGGACTTGGTGAAAAAATTGAGGAAATCTCTTTAGTCTAGAAAATTTTGAGATCTCTGCCAGATAGGTTCAACCGAAAGGTCTCTTCTATAGAAGAACTTAATGATCTGAAAGCTCTGCCAATTGACCAAATCCTAGGAACTCTGACTGCTTATGAGATGAGGATAGATAAATATAAACCCACCTCTAGAGAAGCATCATTTAAAGCAAATAAAAATGAGGATTATGAGCCTGATGAAATTGAAGAAAAATTTGAGAGAAGACTAAATAAAGGATCAGGAAAGTACCAAGGCAAGTTTCCCTTCAAATTTATTAACTGTGGAAATATAGGTCACTTTGCATCTAATTGTCCACACAAGAATAAGGACCAAAAATATGAAGGTGAAGAGAAGTACAAATCCAAGAGATTTGGTAAAAAGAAAAGTTTGTGTAAACAATGATGACTCTTCAGGGGACATAGATAATGACTCTTCTTGTGAAGATAAGGTTAATGAATTTATGCTTATGGTCAAAGAGGATTATGATAATAAAATCACAGGAAGTGATTTTAATTATGAAGAAATTGTGGTTGACTTGGAAGGATAACTGATTAGTGCCCTAGAAGAAATTGCTAGACTCAGATTTAAGAAGAAAAAGAAAAAGCAATTGTTGATACAGTTCGAGAAAAACAGTAAAAAACCTGATGAATACTTTTCCCTGCTAAAAGTGGAAATAGAAGAAGGAAACAAAATAGAGTACATTCTGAAACAACAGTTATCTAAGAAGAAGGAAATATGTGAAGCCTTGGAAGAAGAGGTAGTAAAAACCAGAAAAGATATGGAGAAGTTTAAAGCATTGTATCTCCAAAATATTCCAAGCATTAAAGCCTCAACAGAACTAAACGATGTTTTGAGAAAACATAGATCTCCTTTGTTGAAGACTAGGTTAGGTTATGTAAGTGGTTAAAGCAACAAACAACCAGAAAGCAAAGAGCCAATAAAGATGATCAAGTTTCAAATCAACAAACAATCAGACCATGTGAGTAATCTACCACCAAAAGATAATAAAGACAAGATGATCCCTGATAAAAAACAAAGATATCAGAAGATGGAGCAATAAATGCCAAAAAGAAGGTTACTGCTCTAATTTTGGTCATAAGATTGCAAATTGTCAAATTAAGTTTAGAGACATGCAACTGAGGAGATCAAGAAATAAACAATCTTTGCAACATCGAACTAAACATCCAATGAGTAGAAAAATTTGCACCAATCACCTTAACCTATTGAACAATGAGCTTGAATGCTATAACTGTCATAACTTCGGCCACAAAATTACAAACTGTCATCTAGAGAATTACATAGCAAATCCAAGGATAAAACCCTTAGCTAGAAATGCCAGTACATGGGAAAATAAAGTTAGTGAAAAATGTGGTCTAGTAATTTCAGCTCAAAAACAAAAGGACCCCTGGTATATAGACAATGGATGTTCCAAGGACATGACTCGAGACAAGGATAAGTTTCTGTCTATAAGTAAAAGAAAAACAGGAAATGTGACCTTTGGAAATGATGAACCAGGTAAAATCAAGGGTAAAGGGATGGTGAGTTTAAGTGATGGTAAAGGAAAAGACCAGGATGTTCTGATTGTAGATGGGCTGAAACATAATTTTCTCAGTGTAATTCAAATGTGTGACAAAGGGTGTGAAGTGGTGTTCACTTCCAAAGATTGTAAGATAAAGTTTGTAAACTCAGGACAAGTGGTGGCTAAAGACATAAGTACATATAATAATGTATATGTGATGAAAGAATATAGAGAAGAGTGTCATCTAAGAAAACATGATGAAAGATGGTTATGGCATAGGAGACTTGGACATCTAAACTTTGACCACTTAATCAAGCTCAAAAATATTGAGGCAGTAAAAGATTTTCCAAGAATATCAAAGACACAATATTATGTGTGTAAACCATGCCAAGTAGGAAAGCTAACCAAGACATAGTTTAAATCCAAGAGCTCTACTTCAACAGAGAAACCACTCCAATTAGTTCATATGGATTTATGTGGACCATCAAGATAGGAAGGCACATGGAAGGAAAACTACTTCACGTTGATCATTGATGATTACTCTAGACTCACTTAGGTTGCTTTTCTCAAAGAAAAAGATGAATAATTTGAGAAATTTAAAATATTTAAGGCTTTAACTGAGAATCAAACATGCAATAGGTTAAAGGCAGTAAGATCAGATATAGGAGGAGAATTTATGTCAAGTGATTTCAAGGAATTCTGTGATAAACTTGGGATCAAGAGAGAATACACAATCCCATGAACTCCACAACAAAATGGAGTAGTTGAGAGGAAAAACAGAACAGTTCAACAAATGGCCAGGTTAATGATGAATGAGAAGAACATTCATCAAACCTACTGGGTAGAAGAAATACACACAACAATCCATATTCTTAATAAATCCCACCTCAGACCACATAGTGAAAAGACACCTTATGAACTTTGGTATGGAAGACTTGTTTCAATCAAACACTTCAAAGTCTTTGGGAGTAAGTGCTACATAAAGAATAATAATGAAAACCTTGGCAAGTATGATGACAGGGCTGATGAAGGAATATTCTTAGGATATGCTACCAATAGTAAAGGATATATATCCTTTAATAAAATATTGTCTAAGTTAGTTGATTGCATTGACTTAAAGGTTGATGAAGGAGTCCTAGTAAGAGAGGTGATCATTATTGAGTCTACTACAGAGGACACAGTTGAAGCTGAAGATGAACAGGTCCAAGAATTAGAAAAAGAAGACTCTGAGTTAGATAAGATACAAATACTCAGGCATACTCAAATCAACATACATCATCAAATCCTTGCTCCAGAATTACTCAAAAGAATCATCCTGCAAGTTAGATAATTGGTGAGAAATACAAAGGTGTACAAACCAGGAGAAGGATAATCAAAGACACCAAGCAATTACATATAGCCTTCATATCCATGGTGGAACCCAAGAAATTTAATGAAGCCATCGAATATGACCATTGGGTTAAAGATGATGAACTTGACCAGATTGAGAAAAACAATACTTGGGAGATGGTTCCTAGACCTGAAGGTAAAAATGTCAGGTTCCAAATGGGTATTTAAGAATAAATTGAATGAATAAGGAAAAATTGTTAAGAATAAAGCCAGATTGGTCTGTAAGGGGTATGCACAAGTTGAAGGACATGATATTTATGAAACCTTTGCACCAGTGGAAAGATTGGAATCCATCATAATATTTCTTGCCTATGCATGTCATAAGAACTTTAAAGTATATCAGATGGATGTTAAGTCATCATTTCGTAATGGAGATCTAGAAGGAGAAGTATATGTGGAGAAACCTAAAGGATTTTCACTGGTAGATAATCCTGACTATGTCTGTAAGTTGAAAATCCATTATATGGACTAAAACAGGCACCACGTGTCTGGTATTATAGACTAGAAAAATTTCTATAGGACAAAAGGTTCAAGAAATATATTGTTGATAGTAATCTATACATTAAGTCTGAAGATGATGATTTATTAGTTGTTTTGGTTTATGTAGATGACATTATTTTTGGATGCACTAATGACCCTTTAGTTAAATGGTTTGATAATTCAATGCAGACTAGGTTTGATATGTCCTTGATAGGAGAACTGCCATATTTTCTTGTTTTACAAATCAATCAGAGTTCTGCAGGGCTATTTATCTCTCAAGAAAAGTATTTGAAAGAGATGTTGAAAAAGTTTCAGATGGAATATTCCTCTCCTGTTAGTACACCTATGGTGGTTAGTTGTAAGCTCAATATAGATGATATTTCACCTGATGTTGATCAAAGAACATACTGATCAATGATAGGTAGTGTTTTGTACATCATAACATCTCGTCCTGATATAATGCAAGATGTTGGAATGGTAGGTCATTTTTAGTCTGCTCCTAAACAAAGTCATTTAGAAGCTGTCAAAAAGATATTCAAATATTTGAAGGGTACAATGACTTATGGTCTCTGGTATCCTAAAAATAAGAATTTTCAATTAATTGCATATTTAGATGTTGATTGGGCAAACTGTTTGGATGAGAGAAAGAGCACCAGTGGAGGTGCATTTTTCTTAGGTGATTCGTTAGAAGCATGGATTAGTAAGAAGCAGGGATCTATTTCATTATCAACTAAAGAGGAAGAGTACATTGCTGTTGCTACTTGTTGCACTCATATCTTATGGATGATACAAACTCTTGCAGATTTGAAGGTAACTTATACTGATCCCATTCCACTTCAGCGTGATAACACCAATGCCATTAGTGTATCGAAGAATCCTGTTCTCCATTCAAAGACGAAGCATATACCAATAAAGTATCATTTTCTCAAAGAGAAGGTTACAAACAAATTTGTTATGCTAAATTATATTCCTTCCACAGAACAAATTGCAGACATCTTTACTAAACCCCTAGCCAAGACACCATTTGAATATCTCTGTCAGAAGCTGGGTGTCATCCCTTCTCTCACCTAAGAGAGTCTGTCCTGTCAAGGGGAGTATGTGTTGGTTGAATATATGATACCTCCAAAAAAGTACTGCAAAAACTCAAGGGGAGCATGTTTTCTTTGACATTGATGTCAAAGGGGGAGAAAAGGTGTGGTCTGGATGCTAAAGTTGGAGGTCTAAGTAGAATAGTGCAGCCTTTCAGGGTTTCCATCAATGCCAAAGGGGGAGATTGTTGGCATGCTTTTAAAGGAAGAGTGTGCTTGTCATTGATGGAAAGAATAATAGCGAGAATGTCGAACATGAATAACATAAGCTCAGGAGGAGAAGCGAACAATATGCAGAGATCAAATCTGGGAAGGAAAAGCATAAGCTTAGGGTGAGAAGCCTCAACAACCGTCTGATCAATAAATTGACCATGTTGATTGTCTAATATTACGGACGTCGGTCACATGAGTGACCATGGGCTTGAGGATCATTGGAGGATTGTGACCGTCGGATCTGCAAGCCATATCAACGACAAGGATGAATTGCGGAGAGAGAAACAAGAATTAAACAACTCAATAATTCTAACCCTGCAATTTATCTAGATCACCAGATCTCATAAACCCAAATATCGACGATTATGGTTGATCTAACAAATGATCAGATTAAGTTGGATTAAGTTGTGACCATCGGATGCGAAATCTTCAGATCAACGACAAAGATATATTGCGGAGATCAAAAGGATAATTAAATATCATGCTATTTCCAATCCCACAATTAGTCAGGACCATCAAATCTTATAGCCTTGAATATTGACGATTGTGGTTGACTCATCAACAACGTACAAATTCAAATTGCGAAGTTTTGGTGACGAGTTAAATCACTCACAAGTTTTGGTTCGCAACCATCCTTGATTTATGATCTACTTCGAGTGTCTTCACGATCGTTGGATCACTTTTAAGTGGAAGGATAGGATAATATAGAAGAGAAGCACTGAAGATAGATCAAGCCATCGATCTAAAAACATGATCGAAAAAAAAAAATTTGTTCACATCAAAATTTGTGAGGAGGTTACTTTTCGGGGGATCTCACTTCAGAAGAATTGGAAACTTGAAAGTTGAATTACCCGAAGCCCAAAATCTGAAATGAATAAGGACCATCGGATCTGGAGAAAATGCGATGACTATTAGATCAGGGAGAACCATGTCAGTAGAACATGTCTACAAGAACATGTGGCATACCACGTCAGAAAGGACACATAGCACAATCAAATATTGGCAAGTGTCAAGTTGAATCGACACTTCAGGTACGTGCAAATCACAAATCTGAGTGACAAGTGGAAACTACTTGGATCATGACACGTCAACAAGTGACGTAATAAAGCTACGTCACTTCAAGATATTTACTTCGGGAGTTTCATCACCAAAAAATGTCAAAATTCTCGAAGTCCTGAAGGACAAAGGTTCGAAGTCACTCTCATCTATCAATCTAAGGTACATTTCGAGAGTCAGGACAATCGTTAGATCTAGGAGAAGTACAGATCTGATCCGTTGGATGTGAGCACCAAGGATCAATGCTCGTTGGATCCAATGATAAATGCATGAAGGTTAAGCCTTTGGATGAGCGCAAGAGAGTGAACTTGTCAAAGTCCTGAAGTCACCAAATAAGCAGGGACCGTTCATCATCGAGACTGCTAGAAGGATGCGTGGCATAAATCTGTGTAGTTCGGGGAAAAAAACTCTGGGAGAATGTGAAGGAAGTGAAGTTGAGTTTTGAAATCCTTGAAGACTGGAGAGCCGAAGGAGAAGAGGACTGTCGATCTATAGGAGGATACACGTCAACAGATCGTGTACTCCGGTTGGGACACTCCAGGAAAAAATGAGTAAGGAAAGTTGAGATTTCCAAACCCCGAATACCTGAAGGGATTGTGACCATTGATTTGAGAAGACCACGTGTCAATATATCATGAATTACAGGTGGAAGCACTGTGGAGAAGGAAAAGTTTGAGAATCGACACTCCGGAAGCCTGAAAGGTGAAATCGATCTTGTCCATCGGTTTGGAGGGCCACACATCAATTGGTCGTTAAGACTTAAGAGGTAATGGATTCGGAAAAGAGGAAGGAAAGATGATAGATCGAAGCCATTGATTGAAGGATTCTGTCAGAGACTGTCAGATCGATGACAACGCATGATTGCGGAACCAAAAATTGCTTGGAAGTTAATTTTTTGAAGGCAGGCCGCAATTGAAACCACAATTTTGGAGAAAGGACATGTGGAGGTCGAGGTAAATTGCGGGCTGGAAATTAGTTTGATCTCAAATCACCTTTGTCCATGCCCGCATTCCCATGGTCACATGATAACATCACCCAAGGTCACATCAATGAAATATAGGGGAAGGAGCTAGTGCTGCTAGGCTCCACATCAGAGGTTACACATTGAAAATTAAAAAATCCTCTACGTGTATAATCCAATGGTGTTGGTCAAACCAAACCTGATCGAAGGGTTGTTGTTTCAGTTCGTGGTTTCTTGATCAGTAACAATTTAGTTACACTAACTGAGTCATTGTTCTGGGGCATTGGAATCATGGCTCTTGAGTGTTCTGAGATTCCCGACATGGGCATTGGATATTTGGAGTGTAATGGATGATTGGAGAAGGAAACAAGGAAACATACTGTGACAAAGGCATGTTTTTGTTTCTCAGTAAAAACAATTCAAACTATATTTGATCAAGAATACAGTAGGAACATAGCGTGAAATATGCCAAGATGAAGAACATAAGATGGACAGAGAAGAAATGGTGAAAACAATAGACTATACAAAAAATTAAGGGCAAGAAGATGCGAGCAGGAACACACTGATGTAGGCAGAGAAGAGAAGTGTAGCCGAACAATGATGAGAATGGTAAGCTATTGATAAATATTGTATCACTGTAATAAATTTCAGAAAGCAAAGATTTATATCTCAGGGTTGTAGCGTGGTGCTAGGGAGGATTGTTTTCCTCAGAGTTTCAAGTGGGTGCTTGAACACAGGGAGTTGTAGCTTCCATCTGGTTGTAGCCAAAAAACCAGGGTGGTAGGGTGGTGCAAGGGAGAACTATTTTTCTCTGTTGTACAGGTTGGTTCCTGTGTGACTGGAAGTTGGTGCTTCCATCTAGTTGGTGTTGGAACACTTAGGGAGTTGGTGCTTCCTTCTAGTGGGTGTTAGAGAAACCTGAGAGTTGGTGCTCTCAACAAGTTGTAGTTTGTAAAACAGAGGTTGTAGCCTCACATTGAGTTGGTGCTAAAAGATAGATAAAGTATAGAACATAAAAAGACTTCCTATCATTCAAAGAAGAAGAGGTTTTCTCCCTTTATGGGTTTCCTTAGGAATATTTGTTTCTGTATAGTTCATGTGTGTGATTGATGTTGAATACTCTATTGCTTAATTCCCTGAATTATCGTGATCATCATTGAATGTTCTGTAATGAGTTTAAAATGGGTATAATTGTTTAATCACAATAACAAATGATTCAACCCCCCCACTCAGTTGTCTAACATTATTTATATCAGAAGGATCTATTCCTACCATTGGGTGGAATAGTAAAGAAGCCAATAACCATGAAGGACGAAGAATGGGAGGTTCTTGACAGAAAGGCACTAGGAACAATACGACTAAGGCTAGAAATGTCAGTGGTTTTCAATATTTCAAAAGAGAATACAACAAAGGAGATGATGGATGCATTGGATAAACTGTATAAAAAATCCTCGACATCCAATAAGGTATTTCTAATGAAGTGATTATTTAATATGAAGATGTCAGAAGGTGGGTTTGTTGCATATCATTTAAATGAATTTAATACGATTACTAATATGCTAAGTTCTTTAAAAGTGGACTTTGATGATGATGTCAAGGCTCTTCTAATCTTGTGCTCATTGCCAAAAATATAGAATGGCTTTGTCATGGTTGTAAGTAACTCAATATCTGTTTCAAACACTCTAAAATTTGATGATGTTGTTGGTGTTATCCTTAGCGAGGAAATGTGATGGAAAAGCACAGGTGAGACATCAGGTAATGCATTAAACATGGAGAACAAGGGAAGAAAAAAGGATAGAGGGAAGGGCTCAAGGAACCGAGGGAATTCTAGGAAGGGCAGATCCAAATATAGTCTGGGAAAAATAGAGTGCTAGAATTGTGGGAAGAAAGGACATATGAAGAAACACTACAGAGCTCCAAAGAAATAAAGAGATGGACAACAAGAGAAAAATCAGGAAGAAAATGTAACATGTGATGTGTTACAAGATGCTTTGATTATTTCTATATATAATATTTCCGAGTCTTGGGTAGTAGATTCAGGGGCTTCATTTCATGCCACACCCCATAGGAAACATTTTATAGATTATGTTTAAGGTGATTTTGGACACATTCATTTGGGTGATGATGCACCATGAAAAATTGTTGGAATGGGTAAGGTTCAAATAAAGAAAAAGAATGGAAACCAATGGTTTTTAAAAGAAGTAAGACATGTTCCATATCTAAGGAAAAATATAATTTCAACATGGAATTTGGAAAGTGAAGGTTGTATATCTATATTTACATATAAGGCGTGGAAGGTCACCAAAGAATCACTGGTGATAGAAAAAAGAGAGAAGCTAGGTACATTGTATTTATGTACTGGTAATACTAACTCTTCTATCTATTTATCTTCTACATGAGTGGATACAACACTGTGGCATAATAGGCCTGGACACATGAGTGAGAAGGAGATGCATATACTTCACAAAATAAATTTATTTCCAGATCTTAAACAAATTGATTTGGATTTTTGTGAGCATTTTGTTTATGGAAAACATAAGAGAGTAAGATATCTCAGAGTCGGAAAAGAAAAGAAGAGTGAAATGTTAGAGCTTGTGCATACACTTGTATGGGTACCAACCCATGTATCATCTCTTGTCGGCTCTCGTTATTATGTTACTTTTATTGATGATGCAACTAGAAAAACTTGGGTTTATTGCATTCGACAAAAATCTGATGTTTTTGATACTTTTAAGAAATGAAAATATTTGGTTGAGAATGAGACAGGAAAAAGGTTGAAGTGTCTCAGATGAGACAATGGAGGTGAATATTGCAGCAAGGAGTTTAATGATTACTATCCATACCATGGGATTCATAGAGAGAAGACAGTTCCAAGAACACCACAAGAAAATGGTGTGTCATAAAGGATGAAGAGGACAATCATGGAGTGTGCAAGGAGTATGAGATTGCATGTTGGGTTTCCCTTATAGTTCTGGGTAGATGTTGTAGATATTGTTGTTTACTTAATAAACAAAGGACCTTGAATCTCTTTGGATGGTGGAATTCCAGAGGAGGAATGGACAGGTAAAAAGGTAATCTATTTTTTTTTTGAAGACTTTCGGTTGTGAAGTATTTTTCCATATTCATAAATAAAATAGAACAAAGCTTGAGGTAAAATATAAGAAGTGTACTTTTATTGGATATGGTATTAATGATTTTGGTTATCACTTATGGGATTATGAAAATAAAAAAATCTTTAGGAGTAGAGATTTCATATTCAATGAGAAGGTCATGTACAAAGATCAGTTGCAGGGAAAGAAATAGGAAAAAGAAAAACCAGAATACACAATGCTTGATGAGATCACTGAATTTTGTTTTACAAAGGTACCAGAAAATCAAAATGTACAACAATAGGAGCAACATGTACCTAAAACTCCTATAAGTGTTGTTAAAATATATTCCAGGTTAAGTAGACCCCCTGAATGATACTCTCCTTCATTGTATGATTTATTGCTGACTGATTCTAGTGAACCAGAAAGTTATGAAGAGGCAATGCAGGTAGACACTAAAAAGAAGTGGGAGAAAGGAATGAAAGAGGAAATGAATTCCTTGGTAAATAACCAGACTTGAGACTTGGTTGAGTTTCCTACAGGAATTTTTTTTTTTTCAAAATAAATGGGTTTACAATTTGAAGGAAGAAGATGGAGGAAAAAAGAGGTACAAGGATAGACTTGTTGTAAAGGGGCTTGCACAAAAGAAATGTATATATTTTGATGAAATATTTTCTCTTTTTGTTAAAATGACTTCAATTAGGAATATTTTAAGTCTTGTGGCAATAGAATATTTGCATCTTGAACAGTTCGATGTAAAAACAACTTTTATCCATGGGGATTTTGATGAAGAATTTTATATACAACAACCACAGGGGTATGAGGTCGAAGGGAAGGAAAATTTGGTATGGAGTTTGAATAAGAACATGTAGGGATAAAGAAAGCTCCAAGGAAATGGTATTTTGATTTTTATAAGTTTATGACAAAACAAGGTTATAGCAGATGTCATTCTGATCAATGTGTTTACTTTAAAAGACTAGAAAATGGAAGCTATATTATCTTGCTATTGTATGTAGATGACGTGCTTGTTGCAGGGTCTCATATGCAGGATATAAATGTGCTCAAGAAGAAATTATCTAATTCATTTGTGATGAAGGATTTGGTTGTTGCAAAGAAAATCCTTGGTATGAGAATAAAAAGAGACTGAAAAAATCGCAAATTAACATTGTCTTAGGGTGAGTACACAGAGAAGGTGTTGGAGAGGTCTAGAATGCAGAATGAAAAATAAATTAGTAGACTTTTGGCCAACCATTTCAAATTAACTAAGGAAATGTTTCCCAAGACACATGAGGAGATAAAATACATGTCCAGGGTTCCTTATTCATCAACAATTGACAACTTGATGTATGTGATGGTTTGCATAAGACCAGATATTTCAGATGCAGATGGAGTTGTGAGCAGGTATATGAAAAATCCAGGTAAATAACATTGAGAGGCAGAAAAGTGGATTCTTAGGTATTTGAGAGGTATTTCTACTCATGCATTATGTTTTGGAGGTTCATATACTGTTCTATAGGGATATGTTGATTCCAATATGGAAGTTGATAAAGATAGAAGGAGGAGCACAATAGGGTATGTTTTTACTGTAGGTGGAACAACACTAAGTTGGATTTAAAAAATACAAAAGGTTTTTTCACTTTCAACAACAAAAGAAGAGGTTGTTGCTGCTACATAGGCTAGTAAGGAAATTATTTGGTTACAAAGGTTTATGGAGGAATTGAGAAAGAAGCGGGAGAATAGAAGGTTGTACTGTGACAGTGAGAGTGCCATTCATCTTGCAAATAACTCATCTTTCCATTCAAATACTAAGAATATGAAAATCACGTACCATTTCATATGATCTGTCTTGGAAGAAGGACATTTGAAGTTGGAAAAGACACATACTAGACAAAATCTTCCAGGGAAAGAAATAGGAAAAAGAAAAACCAGAATACACAGTGCTTGATGAGATCACTGATTTTCTTTTTACAAAGGTACCAGAAAATAAAAATGTACAACAACAGGAGCAACATGTACCTCAAACTCCTACAAGTGTTGTTAAAATATATTCTAGGTTAAGTAGACCACCTGAATGATACTCTCCTTCATTGTATTATTTATTGCTGACTAATTTTAGTGAACCAGAAAGTTATGAAGAGGCAATGTAGGTATACACTTAAAATAAGTGGGAGAAAGGAATGAAAGAGGAAATAAATTCCTTGGTAAATAACCAGACTTGGGACTTGGTTTAGTTTCCTACAGGAAAAAAACATTTCAAAATAAATGGGTTTACAATTTGAAGGAAGAAGATGGAGGAAAAAAGAGGTACAAGGATAGACTTGTTGTAAAGGGGTTTGCACGAAAGAAATGCATATATTTTGATCAAATATTTTCTCTTGTTGTTAAAATGACTTCAATTAGGACTATTTTAAGTCTTGCGGCAATAGAATATTTTCATCTTGAACAGTTAGATGTAAAAAAAACTTTTATCCATGGGGATTTGGATGAAGAAATTTATATACAACAACCACAGGGGTATGAGGTCAAAGGGAAGGAAAATTTGGTATGGAGTTTGAATAAGAGCATGTATGGCCTAAAGAAAGCTCCAAGGAAATGGTATTTTAAGTTTTATAGGTTTATGAAAAAACAAGGTTATAGTAGATTTCATTCTAATCAATGTGTTTACTTTAAAAGGCTAGAAAATGGAAGCTATATTATCTTGCTATTGTATGTAGATGACATGCTTGTTGTAGGGTCTCATATGCAGGATATAAATGTGCTCAAGAAAAAATTATCTAATTCATTTGCGATGAAGGATTTGGTTGTTGCAAAGAAAATCCTTGGTATGAGAATAACAAGAGACTGAAAAAATCGCAAATTGACATTGTCTCAGGGTGAGTACACAGAGAAGGTGTTGGAGAGGTCTAGAATGCAAAATGAAAAATAAATTAGTACACTTTTGGCCAGCCATTTCAAATTAACTAAGGAAATGTGTCCCAAGATACATGAGGAGATAAAATACATGTCCAAGGTCCCTTATTCATCAACAATTGACAACTTGATGTATGTGATGGTTTGCATAAGACCAGATATTTCAGATGCAGTGGGAGTTGTGAGCAGGTATATGAAAAATCCAGGTAAATAACATTGAGAGGCAGTAAAGTGGATTCTCATGTATTTGAGAGGTATTTCTACTCATGCATTATGTTTTGGAGGTTCATATATTGTTCTATAGGGATATGTTGATTCAGATATGGAAGGTGATAAAGATAGAAGGAGGAGCACAACAGGGTATGTTTTTACTGTAGGTGGAACAACAACAAGTTGAATTTCAAAAATACAAAATGTTTTTTCACTTTCAACAACAAAAGAAGAGTATGTTGCTGCTACATAGGCTAGTAAAGAAATTATTTGGTTACAAAGGTTTATGGAGGAATTGGGAAAGAAGCAGGAGAACATAAAGTTGTACTGTGACAGTGAGAGTGCCATTCATCTTGAAAATAACTCATCTTTCCATTCAAAGACTAAGAATATGAAAATCACGTACCATTTCATATGATCTGTCTTGGAAGATGGACATCTGAAGTTGGAAAAGATACATACTAGAAAGAATCTTCCAGGGAAAGAAATAGGAAAAAGAAAAACCATAATACACAGTGCTTTATGAGATCACTACATTTTTTTTTACAAAGGTACCAGAAAATAAAAATGTAAAACAACAGGAGCAACTTGTACCTCAAACTCCTACAAGTTTTGTTAAAATATATTCCAGGTTAAGTAGACCCCCTAAATGATACTCTCCTTCATTGCATTATTTATTGCTGACTGATTCTAGTGAACCAGAAAGTTATGAAGAGGCAATGTAGGTAGACACTAAAAAGAAGTGGGAGAAAGGAATGTAAGAGGAAATGAATTCCTTGGTAAATAACCAGACTTGGGACTTCGTTTAGTTTCCTACAGGAAAAAAAAACATTTCAAAATAAATGGGTTTACAATTTGAAGGAAGAATATGGAGGAAAAAAGAGGTATAAGGATAGACTTGTTGTAAAGGGGCTTGCACAAAAGAAATGTATATATTTTGATGAAATATTTTCTCTTGTTGTTAAAATGACTTCAATTAGGACTATTTTAAGTCTTGTGGCAATAAAATATTTTCATCTTGAACAATTAGATGTAAAAACAACTTTTATCCATGGGGATTTGGATGAAGAAATTTATATACAACAACCACAGGGGTATGAGGTCAAAGGGAAGGAAAATTTGGTATGGAGTTTGAATAAGAGCATGTATGGCCTAAAGAAAGCTCCAAGGAAATGGTATTTTAAGTTTTATAGGTTTATGAAAAAACAAGGTTATAGTAGATTTCATTCTGATCAATTTGTTTACTTTAAAAGGCTAGAAAATGGAAGCTATATTATCTTGCTATTGTATGTAGATGGCATTCTTGTTGCAGGGTCTCATATGCAGGATATAAATGTGCTCAAGAAGAAATTATCTAATTCATTTGCGATGAAGGATTTGGTTGTTGCAAAGAAAATCCTTGGTATGAGAATAACAAGAGACTGAAAAAATCGCAAATTGACATTGTCTCAGGGTGAGTACACAGAGAAGGTGTTGGATAGGTCTAGAATGCAGAATGAAAAATAAATTAGTACACTTTTGGCCAGCCATTTCAAATTAACTAAGGAAATGTGTCCCAAGACACATGAGGAGATAAAATACATGTCCAGGGTCCCTTATTCATCAACAATTGACAACTTGATGTATGTGATGGTTTGCATAAGACCAAATATTGCAGATGCAGTGGGAGTTGTGAGAAAGTATATGAAAAATCCAGGTAAAGAACATTGAGAGGTAGTAAAGTGGATTCTTGATGCAAGTAAATCGCAACCCTCACGGT
>ML782403.1:179422-254617 GCA_009831015.1 Picea engelmannii
CCTGAGCTCTCCCTAGCTCTTCAACTCAACCATTCTCTATACATCCCTTCCTCAAAATGAGATCTCTCTATCTCTTTTACCTGAGGTGTTCTTAGCGCTTCCCTCCAGGATTTACCTACCCTAATTAATTACAATGAATGGGGTTGTCTAGTCCAGAATCGAACCTAGATCTCAGCCAATCTACAATAAAGGCCGATCCTATCTAATGCCTGTGCAAAGGCATGGCATTCATGGCTCACCAGCCTAAGACATTTATTTACATTCAATTCAAATTCAAAATGAGGTTGCGCCTCCCTTTCAGCCCTGCATGAGTGTGTGCTGACGTGGCTGGCTGGCTGCATGGAGAGATGCTCCTGCATCAATTCTCAAGTATTTGAGAGGTACTTCTACTCATGCATTATGTTTTGGAGGTTCAGACACTGTTCTATAGGGATATGTTGATTTAGATATGGAAGGTAATAAAGATAGAAGGAGGAGCACAATAGGGTATGTTTTTATTGTAGGTGGAACAACAGTAAGTTGGATTTCAAAAATACAAAAGGTTTTTTCACTTTCAACAACAAAAGAAGAGTATGTTTCTGCTACATAGGCTAGTAAAGAAATTATTTGGTTACAAAGGTTTATGGAGGAATTGAGAAAGAAGCGGGAGAATAGAAGGTTGTAGTGTGACAATGAGAGTTCCATTTATCTTGCAAATAAATCATCTTTCCATTCAAAGAGTAAGCGTATGCAATTCACGTACCATTTCATATGATCTGTCTTGGAAGAAGGACATTTGAAGTTGGAAAAGATACATACTAGCCAGAATGTTGCAGACATGTTAACAACGGGAGTAACCGAGGAGAAAATGAGTTCCTTCTTAGTTTCATTTGGCCTTCAAGCATGAATGTAAAGATGAGAAATTTTCCAGGTCCAAGGTGGAGTATCGTCCAACAGGTACAACAACATTGGAGTTTTTGTGATTAGTCTCCAAGTGGGAGATTATTGGTGTTGGAGCTTGATTATCTTCCTGATTCAAAGGTTTGTTTCAGTCATGATTGGATCCCATTCCCTAACGGAGGGGGGGGGGGTGTGGGGGGGCTTTCCCCCCAACAACTATCACTAGGGGGGTCCAAGGGGGGGTGAAATCAATTTTTGTAGCCCCCCCAGGGCGAGGGATTCGTGGATAGCAACACCAAAACGAAATATTGGGAAAAATTTCGTTGTAAAATATTGTAATTTCATAGTCAATATGGACCGTTCATTACAAGGTCACATATCTAACAATAGAAGTTATTTTTAGGGTTTTTTACCCTAGAAGGAAACCTTATTTTATGAGGGAATTGTATTGCAACTGTGTATTATTGCGAATATTGTATTCTGATAGAGGATACTGTGAGAGAAAGAAGAGGAAGTTACAACAAATGTGTTGTAGGTTGTATCCCTTCATTTTGTTGGATAATAATAAGGAAGGACCTAGAAATTTATCTGGTAGACATAGCACACACTGGGTGAACCACGTATATCTGTGTCTCTATTGTATTGTGTATATTTTGTGTTTTATTTCTGCATTTGTTTTATTTTATTGCTCCACAATCATTTTTTTCTAACAATATTTTCATGTGAGTACATATTACAATGATGTCTCACTCACCATTTAACATATGGCTCTCCAGCCTAATAACCACACAGACACTCTGGCCTAAAAATACATATACACAAAGGCACTTTGGCCCAAAAACCATGTAGTTACTCCATTGTACGCAAACTCAAGATGGTGTGCACCCTTCCTTTAGTGAAAAATCCTCACACACTTGCACAGGTGCGCGATGCATTATAAAATGTGCGCACTTATTTGGTATGAGATTTTTGTGCACTGAATCAATATGCGCAAAATCGAACCAAAGATCTTGTACCATCATCTCACCAACTTATACATATAATTTCATTTACATTTATATGTTCAATTGGGGTTTGGCCTAGGGGTATTACATTCCCCTCCCCCTTATTTATGCACTATCCTCACTGCAGTATATACACATATACAACCAAAATTTCAAAAGTCTTCAAAAAGATGCGGGTATTCTGCCCGCATAGCATCCTCATGCTCCCAAGTTGCATCTTTAGGACTATACCAGATCCATTGGAACTTTACTATCCCTACGACTCGATTATGGAGCTTCTTGTTATTTCGGTCCAATATGAAGACCGAATGCACTTGAAAGTATCCCTCTTGCTCCACCTGAATCACATTGAATTCATTTACATTATTAGCATCAGGTACATACTTTTTAAGAAATGATACATGGAATACATTATGAATGCACATTGATGTCGTTAAGGAAATAATATATGCTACAAGACCAATCCTCTTCAGGATTTCAAAAAGCCCACAGTAACGTGCTACCAACTTTGAACAATTTCCCAACTTTAGGGAACTTCTCTTGGATTTTTCTTTCAAGAACACATGGTCACCCACCTTAAATTCCCTGTGAGTTCTACCCTTATCAACATAAATTTTATTCCTATCCCTGGAAGCCTTTACATTTTTTTAAATTTTCATCATCTGCTCTTCTATTTCCCCGAGTAGTTCTATCCCAACAACTACTCTATCTGTTGGGTTGTCCCAACTCACTGGTGTGTTTCACTTTCTGCGATAAAGTGCCTCAAATGGGCTCATCTTCAGAGATGCTTGGTACCCATTGTTATAAGAAAACTCTACCAAATGAAAATAATCCTCCCGTTTGGATGGTTTATCCATCACGTACATCCTTTGCATGTATTCGATCACCTGATTCACCCTTTATGTTTGCCATGTGACTCTGGATGATAAGTTGTGCTAAAATCCATATTTTTTCTGAATCCATTGAAAAATCCTTTCCAAAAATTTGATGTAAATTTTAGATTTCTTTCAGACTCAATTGTCTTGGGTGTACCATGTAGTCGAGCAATTTCTCTCATATAAATATCAATAATGTTGTATTCTTTGTGTGTGAGCTTTACTAGAATAAAATAGGAAGATTTAGTAAGCTTATCCACCACTACCATGATAGAATCATGTTTCTTGTTTCTTTCGGGTAGTTTGGTGATGAAATCCATTGTTACAACTTCCCATTTCCACTCAGGAATGGGAAACGGATTTAGAAACCCTGTTGGGTGTTTATGCTCAACCTTGACTTTTTGACACTCCAAACACCTGGAAATAAAATCAAAAACCTCTTTCTTCATACATGGCCAATAATAATGGCTCTTGACAACTGCAACCATTTTTTTGGTAACCTGAGCTCTTAGCATAAGGCACATTATGCATTTCTTTTAAAATAAAAAATTTCAACTGCTGAGAATTCAACACATAAATTTTTCCTCTGTACATGAGAATTTCATCTTTTCTAGCTTATATTCTTCACTTTTCTGTTGCAAAATACCTTGTTGTAATTTTATCTTTATCTCCATGTATGGTAAATCTGAGTTTGTAGCCTCTAAGATTTTGTCTTTCAAAACTGATTGGTACATGCTAATGGTTGTAGCATGCATCTCATGCATCCTTCTGTTGAGTGCACCAACCACCTTATTCTTTTTCCCCTTGATATGATTTATATCAAAATCATATTCACTGAAGAATTCCAACCACCTGCTTTGTATGGAATTTAGAGTTGGTTGTCCAAATAAATATTTCATACCACTATGGTATGTCCTCAACTCAAATGTTTTAACCATGAGGTAGTGCCTCCACATATTCAAGGCATGCACTATGGCTGCCAATTCCAAATCATGAGTAGCATAGTGCCTTTCATGATCCTTTAATTTCCTTGATTCATAGCACACCACATACCCATTCTAACTAAGGACTCCACCAAGCCCTTGTTTACATGCATCTATGCATACAATGAAGTATTCATTTGGATCAACAATATTTAGTATTGGATCACTTGTTAATAAATCCTTCAAGTGTTGGAAACGCCTTTCAAAATCCGATGTCCACTCAAAATTCACACCCTTATTTTGCAAGGAATTGATTGGGTGTGCAATCTTTGAGAATCCCTCAATGAATCTTCTGTAGTAACTTGTAAGTCCCATGAATGATCTCACCTCGGAGATATTCCTTGGTGTTGGCCACCTATAAATGGAATTTATCTTTTTTGGGTCCACTGTTATTCCTTCCTATGAAATGATATGGCCCAAATAATGAATTTTCTTCTAATAGAATGAACACTTTCTCAATTTGGCATACAATTGATGCTCTCTCAATACCTGTAACACCATTTCAATTTTTTCTCATGCTATTCTTCAGACTTAGAATTTATAAGAATGTCATCCAGGAAGAAAATGAAAAACGTATCTAAGTATTCTATGAAAATACCATTCATTAGAAACATGAAGACAGCGAGTGCATTTGACAACCCAAATGGCACCATTGTGAACTCATAATGGCCATACCTAGTTCTGAAGGTAGTTTTGCTGATGTATTCTTATTTACTTCTTACCTAATGATAGTATGACCTGAGATGAATCTTTGAGAATATTTTTTCATCTTTCAGCTGATCAAAGAGGTCATCTATCCTTGGAAAAGGATAATTTTTCTTCAGAGTTACCTTGTTCAACTTCCTGAAGTCAATGCAAGGTCTCAATGTTCTATATTTTTTCATCACAAATAATACTATGGCACTTCAAGGTGACACACTTGGGGATATATACTGATGTAGCCCCCTTACTCTCCTTTGGGCTACGCAACCTCCCGGTCAAGGATCTCCGATTCTCCGAGCCAAATTGACTCTCTGAAACCTTGATGGTATCACTTTGTAATTAAACAAAGGCCCTTTCATCTTTTGGGTGCAGGTTCTATGACACCCACAACCTCTCCCTTCACACTACTGAACTATCAAATTTCATGTGCTATCCCCTTTTCCATTAGCCCCTTCCTGGATGTGACCTTGGGCTATGACCTATCGTAAGCACATGATTGTGGGGTGGCCAAAAGTGGTTTGATACCACACTATTTTTCTCCCCGCAATTCACCACTAATCATCATGTATCCCTTTGGAAATACCGTGTTTATGATTGCAGCCCGCTCTCAGATTTGTAAAGTCTGAACGTTTTCTGTCCTCGCAATTAAGCGTGATTGTTGATCTTGTGATCTCAGGTGATTCCTTTTGATCGACGGTTGAGATCTACCCTATTTAGGCCTTGGTCAACTATCAATCAGAAACCCTTCTCCTCCTTTCAAACACACTCCCAGATCCCCATGATCTATCGACATGTGCCCTCCTTCCAAATCGACGACTACAATTGATTTCTCCCTTCGGACTTTCAGAGTTTCAATTCTCAACTCTCACTTCCTCCACAATACTTCCACCCGAAGTCGATGATCTATCGACGCGTTTCCATCATAGATCGACGGTTATGGTTCACTTCCGTCTTTGGGCTTCAAGAGTTTCAACTCTCACTCTTTGTTTTCTCTCGGAATGCTTTCACATGAAGATGAGGATTTGTCGACGTGTGTCACTCATAGATAGATGAATGTGCTTCACTTCGGGTCTTTGGGCTTTGGAAGTTTCAAACTTTCACACTCGCTTCCTCCCAAAGTACTTCTACTCAAAGTACATGATCTATTGACGCGTGTCCTCCTCAATCCGACAACCTCTATCCACTTCGTCTCTTCAGGCTTTGGGAGTTTCAAACTCCTGTGCACGCATTCCTCTTGGATTTATTTCACCCAAAGACAACAGATTCTTGCCACGTGTCCATCTAGATCTGATGGTCCATGTCTTCTTCGGATCTTTGGCGATTTTGCCTTCTCCTCATCTATGAAATTTTGAAGTGCTTCTGCTCCAGAGTTGTAGATCTTGCGCCACCTATCCCTCTTGACGATGAACGATCCCTAATCACTTTGATATTTTAGGAATTCGACAGTCCTCTCTTCTCTATACACCAAGAGACTTAAAAATCGAGCACTTTGCCCAGATCCTACGACTTGGAATGATCCCGCTCCCTCCTAGACGGATCTTGACCGATAATTTGTGAAATCTTCAGGACTTCACTCCTTTGAAGATTTATCTTCACTATCCCCTCTAAGGTTGATTCCTTTGAGTATTTTTATCTCCCATGCACTCCTTGCATTTATGGGATCTCGAAAAACTTAGATCGAAGGATTTATTTGAGAGAAATACTTCCCACACTCGTTGCGCTTCTATGTTCTTTTTCTTCTAAAATTAGTCGCTCCTTGATTCTGTGCACTCCTTGCACTTGGTCTAAGTTACCGTCATTCATTCTAAAATTCTCTGAGTCAATTCAATACTCTATCAACACACTCCTTGCATACAATATGCACTCCTTGCACATAAGTTCTCAGAAGAGAAACGATTGAAACTTATCCAGTTCATGACAATTTCATATGATCAACCATAAACAATCATACATAAACAAAATGAACTAAAACACACACAGAATATGCCATTCATTCAATCACACGTCAAAATGAACACTGTACAAGGAATTGGAACAATTATGTGTGTTCTATTCATTCATGAAATAAATTACATAGTATTACAGTTCTTCACTGCATCTTTCCTCGTTTCCTATCTGCTACTCTCTTCTACTCTGCTCTACTACTTTGTTTGTACCCTTTTACAACACAACAACAAATCTATCTAAGTGGTGGCTCCTCAAGCTCTTCTTCGTCCTATATGCAACCTATCCTATCATTTTCTAGTGGTTACCTACTTTGTCCTATTACAATAAATATCAGTTATTACCAGATAAGAGTTGACACTCTCTATCTGCAAATCCTTACAGTCGTATAAGAATTTAAAAACAAGATATATTTAAAAACGTTGTTTCCAAAATATCTCAAAAACGTGTTCTGTTTCTAAGTTAAATGTTGATTTAAAATTCTCTCATGCTGAGATGTCATATCTTTGCCTCCACGCTTGCTTCTTTGACTTTGAATGCGATGGTCCTGCATCATACTCCTCTGGCTAAAATATTCATGGGCTCATGTCCATGATCTCCTCCACTGTTTTTCCATGCTTCAAAATATCAGGTTCAGTGACCCAACTTGAATCTTCCACTGGATGATCTTTCCACTTCACTAAGTATTCATGATATGTCTTCCTCCTGGTCTTCTTTACAACTCTCCGTTATATGATTTTCTCCATTTGATGTTTTTTTGATGTGGGAATTTGTTCTTCCCACCGAACTTCTTTCTGATCATCTGATTCTTCTGCATCATCTCTCATGTAAGGGTACAAGTCTGCAACATTGAATATCGCTGATATCCCAACATTGTCTGGTAATCCAATTTTATAAGCATTGGCGAATTTTTTTATGAGAATATTACATGTTCCTATCTTCTTCATATTCAACTTGTTATATGTTCCCCTTGGAAACCTTTCTTTTCTCAAATGAGATAAAACTGCATTTCCTACTTCGAATTTGACTTCTCTCCTCTTCTGATCAACTCTGTTCTTATATTTTAGGTTGTTGTCCTATAGCTTCTCTCTAACTCTATCATGGAGTTTCTACATTTATGTTGCAAAATATTCTGCGCCAACACTTCTGAATTCATATTTATTCAGTTTTGTCAACTCTGTAATCCCTCTTGGATGTATACCATACACAATTTCAAAAAGATTTTTTCCAGTTTTCCTGTTCACTAAATTGTTAAATCCAAATTCTGGTTGTGCTGGAATCTGATTCCATTGATGAACTTGTTCATTGACTAAACTTCTTAACAAGTTTCTCAGACTCCTGTTTACTACTTCAGTATGTCCATCTGTTTGAGGGTGATATTTTGAACTAAAGGAAAATTTTGTCCCCATCCTCTTCCATAGATTTCTCCAAAAGTTTCCTACAAATTTTGTGTCTCTATCTGAGACTATGCTCCTAGGAAATCCATGTAGTCTCACCACTTCTCTGAAAAAAAATTGGCTATGTGTAGCATCATTTGTTTTTTGGCATGGTTTGAAATGTGCCATTTTTGAAAATCTGTCCACCACAACAAATATGGAATCACTCCCTTTCTGTGTTCTAGGAAATCCCAATACAAAATCCATACTGATTGCATCCCATTGCCTTTTTGGAATTGGTAATGGCTGATAGAAACCAGTGTTCTGTTGTCTTCCTTTTGCATACTAGAAAATTCTTCATTTGTTCACAAAATGTTTCACCTCTGCCCTCATGCTCAGCCAATAATATGAATTGCTCATCTATGAAAATGTCTTATCATGACCAAAATGTCCAGCTAAACCTCCACTGTGTTTCTCTTTCAACATGTTATCTCTAATTGAGCATCTTGGTATTCATAGTTGGCTCCCTTTGAACAATAATCCATGCTGGATCAAATATTCTATCCATGGGATTTTATCTCACAATAAAGTATTATTACATGCCTTATAAGCTTCCTTAAAATCTGTATCTTCTCGATACATTTCCTTGAGGTGTTCAAAACCTAAGGTATCCACTTGGAATTCATGTACAATCAAACTCTTCCTGCTCAAAGAATATGCAACTTTGTTAGTAGTTTGAAAAATATGTTTAATAAAAAAAGTAAAATTCTGCATAAATTCTACCCATTTAGCATGTCTCTCATTCAACTTTTCTTTCCTAGTAATAGAATGCAAAGCTTGATTATCACTATACAAGACAAATTGTTTAGGAATTAGATAGTTCCTCCACTTCTTCAAAGCCTGAATCACTGCATAAAATTCTTTGTCATATGTGGAATACTTCTTCTTGGTGTAATTCAACTTCTCACTGAAATAAGTAACTGGGCTATTATCTTGACTCAAGACTGCTCCAATAGCTAGTCCACTTGCATCACATCTCACTTGAAATGTTCTTCTAAAATATGGTAAGACTAGAATTGGTTGTTCTGTGATCTTCTCCTTCAAAACTTTGAAAACTTTTTTAGCTTCCTCTATCCAATTAAAATACTTGTGTTTCTTCTTCACAGTGTCCAACATGGGTGTACATATACCACTGAAATTTCTGATAAACTTTCTATAAAAAATTGCTAACCCTTGAAAACTTCTTACCTCAAATATGCTTCTTGGAGATGACCATTCTTTGATTGCTCTCACCTTTTCTGGATCCATCTTCAATTCATTTGAATATATCACAAAACCCAAGTATATGAGTTATGTTTTCATAAAAGAGATTTTCTTCATATTTATCAACAATTTTTCTTGTTACAACTTTCTCATCACTGATGTCAAATGTTTTAAGTGTTCTCCCTCTGTCTTACTGAAGATTAGTATGTCATCCAGATACACTATGAAAAATTTTCCTATGAATTCTTTCAATACTTCATTCATTAATCTCATAAATGTTCTTGGGGCATTTGTCAACCCAAATGGCATGACCAACCATTCAAACAAACCTTAATTTGTCTTGAATTTTGTATTCTATTCATATCCCTCTCTCATTATTATTTGATGATATCCACTCCTCAAGTCTATCTTGGAAAAATATCTTTCTCCACTCAAACCATCCATCAAATCATCCATCCTAGGTAAAGGGAATCTGTACCTAATGGTGATTTTATTGATGGCTTTGGAATCTGTACACATTCTCCATCCTCCATCATTGTTTGGACTCAACATAGTTGGTACTATGCATGGGATTAGGATTTCCCTAAATAAACCTTCATCCAACAACTCTTAGACTTGATTCTTGACTTCCTCATTCTCTTTAGGTGTCAACCTACAAGTTTCTTTGTTTGGTAAACTTGCTCCTGGAATAAGGCCAATATGATGGCTTATACTCCTAATGGGTGGAAATGAGTGAGGTAACTCATCCACTACTATGTCAACAAAGTTTTCTAACAGTTCCTGGATTTCTTTAGGTAAATATTCCACATAAGTATTTGTAAGGATAAATCTAGGCTTCCTCACTATGGAAAACTACATCTCCTTCTCCTTCTCAACTTAATTCAAGAGTTCCTTCCCACGCATGAGAAGTATACTTGAAATAGCTTCCTTCTTTTACTCTTTGTCTTCTATTGGTAACAACATATGTGTCCTACCATTATTTTCTAAGGAATAAGTATTCTTCCTCCCATCATGAATAAATTTTGTGTACAACTACCATGGTCTCCCCAATAAAATATGACATACATCCATAGGAATTACATCACATAATATTTCATACCTATAACCTCCTATTTTAAATTCAACTTGGCATTGTTGACTTACCATTAGTTTATGCCTTTTCTGCAACCATGATACCTTGTATGGGTTTGGATGTGCAGTTGTCTCCAGTTCCAGTTTCTCCACCATTTCTATGGATACTAGATTTCCAATGCTCCAACTGTCTATGATCACCTTGCAAAACATGTCTTTCATTTTGCATGTAATTCTAAACAGACTTGTTCACTAAACTAGTTCCTCTACCTCCTTCTCTGGTTTAAGAAGAACTTTCCTCATCATGACGTTATTTCCTCCTTCTACTGCTTTTGCTTCCACATGCTTCTGTGCTTCAGAAATGTGTGCTTCTCCTCCTATAGTGTCTTTCTTTTTCTTTGGGCATTCCCAAGACATGTGCCCTATCTTTCCACAGACATAACATCTAATTTCACCTCTTCTAGCTCTTTCTCTTCCTCTAGGAAAAGAGATTCTTCCTCCATGTTGTCCTTCCTTATAACTTCCACCTTTGTCAGGGTGACTATGCTTCTTTCCATCTTCATGCTTTGGTTTCTGGAACTTCTCTTTGTTGGTTCCCTTACCTCTTCTTGAATTTCCTCCTCTATTTCATTGGATTTTTTTTCTAGCCAATTTCTCTTCAGCTTTCAAGGCTACTTAATAAGCATCCTCGACTTTACTAACATACATCATGCTGATTTACTCTTGTATTTAATATATCATTCCATTGATATACCTGGATGTTTTTTCATCATCATTCTCTCTCTGTCCAACCTTGATATTCAGTCTGTAAAATTCCTTAGTGTACTCCTTCACTGATAATATTTTTTGTCTCAGGTTCTGTAGTCTTCTGAACAAATTGATTTGATGTGACTGTTTGGTGCGCTGTGCTAAGAGGCCCGTAGATCTGGGTGACTAAGATATAAGTTCTCCAGATCAGTAGTCATTAATCATATCAAGGCTCCAACATGCATGAACGATAGAAATTGTAGGGTGGGTCGGGTTCAAAACCATGTTTTTGTGGAGGTGCTACATGTCCGTCAGAGACACACATCGGGCCCAAAAGCGGTGAAGAATCAAATCGCTTTTCGCAACCCCGATATGCACATGTGTGTGTAAGGCCCTATCCCAGGTTGACAAGTGGTCTCTCTGTCCCGCCAGTAACTATCCCCCACTCCCTCTCTCTCCTCTGTCTGTCACATCCCCCGCTCCCCTATAACTTTCGCTCCCTCACACTTGTTCTCCACTCACTATCCCACCTATCGCATCTCCCCTCCTCATCTCCCACCACCTGTTCCACCTCGCTCCACATCACCTCCATACCATTACACCTCAGCTCCCACTTGTGTGGGCCCCACGCTGTCCTCCGTTTCCTCTTCCCATCCATGTTGTCAACCTGGTCATCTCCACGTCCGCTATTCCATGACGAGTGTGCAAGTCACATTGTCAGTTTCCACATCCATTGCCAGTCCTCCTCATGAGCATCCGACTTAGATACAGAGGGAAGAATATAGAGGTCACCTAATTCCAGAGGTGCATTACCGACTCGGGCCTTCTCGATCCTGATGAAGCAGTTATTGAATTTAGTTGGTGGTGGTTGAACATTGTTTCCACCATAAATGGAAAGCCTAAGAAAGGACTGTCACCAAGTCAACTCAGTTGTAGAACCTTCCTGAAGCACGATTGCATCTGAAAAGATCTCACTTCTAATAGGAGACTGCATGCATAGTCATCCGGGAAGCATGGAGACGTAATGACTTCAATGCAGAGACTCGGGCACACTTCCATAGTTTTACTCTGATTATATAGGAGTCTTCCTCATATTTTGTTAAGTGTTGATGGTTGACCTAGGCTCCCGTATTGTAAAGTTTTAATGAAACTCTGGTTCTTCTAGTTATGTATCTATATTTGAGACTTCTTTTTTAATGTAAGTTAACTCTTTTCATATCTCTGTGAATGACTGTGTTTGAACACTCGGGCATGGAGGATCCAGTTGAGGGTAGTTGTGTTCTTGTGATGTAGGTTTGATCTTTAGGACACTGTGACCAGTTTTAATCAGTTTTTCTTGCGTCTTTTACCTCCAATGTCGAATGACTCGGGCATGGATGATCCAACCGGGTTGTTGTCATTGAATTGTGATGTATGTTTGATTTCAGTTCAGTGATAATTTCATTCAGTCCCCCAAAACTCTGAACCAATAGGATCTTTCCTTCTGCATTTTTCCTCCTTAGGCTGTTGGAAGACCAGATGTCCATAGAAGACCTATTCATTTTCCTCAATTTCTCCTCCCTACTCACCCTTATTACAACTTACTGACTAAAGTTAGATTGCGACCTCACTTTCCTATGCATTCCATCCCAATTTTCTGAGTTAAAGTGATATAATCTTGAGACTGCATCCATTAGACCACCCTTTGAAACTATTCATTGTTACATATAGACTGATGGGTATTGGAATTACCTCTGTAGCAATCCAAAAGTGAATTCCAGTGCTAATATTTTTGGCGCCATTGTCGAGGATGAAAATATTTTCCCTGGGATTGAATGACAAAGCTTATTGGTTATGAAGGTGCATCAGAACTTAGTACTTCAAGATTGCAACTGTGCACTTGGCGACTCCACTATGGTGACTCCATTGTTACGACTCAATTGTTTTAGCTATGGCTTCCAGGGGTAGACACACGAGGTCCACTCCACAACTGCCTTTAGCAACACCTAAAGCTGACCCAGAGAAAGTCATCAGAAGATGAAAGATCCTTCAGGAGGGTACTTAAGTTGCTGAAGTAGGTATTTCTGATGATTTTCACCATCCTCCTATAGAAACTTCAGTAGTTGTTTCTCACTTTCCTATTACACCAACTGCTGGAGCTTCTAAAAGATTAAATTTTGGGAGTGTTCCTACTAATTTCCCCTCTCCCAGTTTCACTACTCTTCGTCTTGTTAAAGCTGTTGGATTTTAAGAGAGGGAAACCTCTGTTCCCTCGATCCCTGAGGCATTTTCTCCAGATCCTTAATTGTTTCCCTTTATTCCTAGGAGAACACCTCTCATCTCCCCTGTTCGAACCCCATCCTCTCCTAGTTCTCCTCCTATTCACAATCCAATGGCAGGAGCTAATCCCCCCAAAAATAGAATGGACACAATAGTAGCTTCGAGATATGCCCCTCTCATTTTGCCTCTGCCTCTTAATTCCCTCCCAGTCGGTGGATACCTTAAGCATCTGCCTAATTTCATGAGGGAATGATATATCACTGCAGAGGAGCACCTTGCAACTTTCTATAGTTATGATGATAACTATGTCATAGTAAATGAAGATGTGTGGATGAGGATTTTTGTCCATGGTCTTGATGGAGAAGCCAAAAAGTGGTTTAGAGCCCTGGCCCCTGGATCCATTGATGGGATTGAGGCTTTAGATGATGTATTCTTGAGACAATGGGGGGATAAAAATAACATCATGTATTATATCATAGAGTTTGAATCCCTAAAAAGAAAAGAGGGAGAGTCTGTCTCTGACTTCTCCAAAATATTTAACAAAATGTACAATAAGATCCCTACTAAGATAAATCCTACAGAGGCCTTTGCCAAATCACATATGCTAGTGCTTTTGACCCTAACATTTTCCTCATGTTAAGAGAGAGAAGATCTACCTCCTTGGCTCATATGAAAGATTCAACCCTGAAAGTAAAGTCCAATATATTGGCAGTTGACTGACTCAGGAATAAGGATGAAAGAGATAGAGGAAGAGGAAGATCTGAAGCTCCAACCTCTAGTTCCTCTGCCCCCCCCCCCCCCCCACCTCAAATGGACGAAGTAACCTAGTTACTAAAATCACTTTAAGCTAGAATGGAAAGGTTGGAATTAGAAGGGAAGCAAACATATAGAAATCCTCAAAATGTTGATAACAGAGAAAAATTCAGGAGGTTGAATAACAATGTTCCTCAGATTATGCAAAGAGAACCTCGAAACAGAGATAGGGATGATCAGAAAATATAGACCCCTCTTCAAAAAAAACTTGTTACAGATGAGGGTGGAGGGGAAGAAGACCTTGATCCAGAAATTCACTATCTTGAAGACACATCCTCTTTTCCTCACTTAAATAAATCATCATAGGAGGAGTCTCTCATGGACAACCAATAAAATTAGTTGAGAAAGGGGGATAAGGCCAGTGAAATCCTGTAACTCCCCCGGGCGTTACATCCCACTTGGCCAGGAAAATGCTACTGTGCGGAACAACATCATTCTCATACTTAATTAATAACATGCATTTAAATCAAATTAAACACATTTAACTCAGAGTAAGCACAAGATTACTGCTAACATAAATAATCCCTAGCATTAACAATAATTCATATGCACAACAGAATACATGATACATATAAGCATCAAAGGCATGCAAAACATAATATTAAGCATAAGCTAATACTTATCTTTGAAACCGTGGTAATTCCACCAACTACGTGTAGGACTTCCATGAACCTAGCAACCTTAGACCATGCTGCTCATCATTCTCAGCAGTGGGTCACCCTCGAGCTGGGACTAAGCTCCACCCAAGGCAAGGAATCCTAGTCTAGCCTGAGGTTACAGGGAAAACTACACAAAATAACCAAAAGGATTCTTTCCAGGATGCCTTCTTACGCCCACTACTCACAGACTCTCATTCCCCACATGCCTGTTCCACCCGAGAGTATAAACCTTCACAAGCATAGTCCATCAGTGCTTCACCTCCCTTTCTGGGTCTCGGGAATAGTCCAGATCAGGAATTCTTAGAGCTCCGTAGTTGGTGCTGGACTCTCTCTGGAAGAATACCACTTCCCAGCAGACTCCTTCACCTGGAAATAGCTTCTCACAGGCCTGACATACTGCCTCTTCAACTAAGGGCCTTAAAACCCTGTTCTTCAGCCCCTTTTGACTCAATTCCCACATGGTGAGGATAACCACAACACAACCCCACTCAGGAAAATAGAAAATGACAACCTACAGACAGATCGGGCAACCACGAGGCTCCACACGAACATACAATGGTCCCCAAGCCACACACAGTCAAGCACTATGCGACCACAACAGTCCACTGGAAACACAGACATGGGCTTCCCAAAACTAGTGATAGACAGATGCTACAGCATAACAAGGCTCAACAATTACAAGACATTCAGTTTTCCCCAACCAACAATACAAGACATACTCATGACTCAGGTTTCAGGGATGCATGAGGGTGTACAAAGATCCCATGCAGAGACTTAACGGTTCAGGTAAGGATTCCCTAGAACAAACACTGAAACAAAGGTCGATCCTAGACACCCGCGAGTTCAGACGGAGGATGGAGAATGGGAGGAGGAACCCCCATCATGGCTCAACTCAACAGTTTTAACTGCATGTGCTTGAATTGACACTTTTCACCCATGAAGCTTGTTCCTTCCCATTTGGAAGTCACTCGTCCTTCCAAAGAACTTAGGATAAAACATCACATTTACATGGCTTTTGGAATAATATTAAAATATTATTCCCAAGGACTTAAGCCCCTAGGCTCAACACTTAGCCTCTCTTTCCAACCTTCCAGCCCCCCAATCCCTTACCCACTCTATGGAAGCTTAGTCCCCCATCACTCATTCATTGTGGTTGGTCTGCACAAAGTGGTGTTTATATTTTTATTAATGTTCTGCATGATTACATATACAAAAGAAGGCTCCCGGCCTTAACACTTAGGCTCTCCAACCTAATAACACATAAGCCCACCATCTTATATAAACTTGGCTCACCACCCTATAAAACATAATTACAATTCATAATGCAAGATTTATACTTCATAGACATGATTTACAACAGGGCTTGGCTTTGGGGACTTTACAATCCCCTCCCCTTATTTTTGCACTATCCTCAGTGCAACTTTACACTGCATCTGCAAGATTTTAAAATTTTTCAAAAAGATGCGGGTACTTTGCCCGCATAACATCTTCATGCTCCCATGTTGTGTTCTCAGGACTGTACCAGGTCCACTGGACCTTTACAAGCCCTATAGCTCGATTCCGGAGCTGTTTGTTTTTCCTGTCCAATATGCACACAAGATGCACTTGCAGGACACCTTCTTGTTCCACCTGAATCACATTCCAATCGATAACATGATTAGCATCTAGTATATATTTCTTAAGAACTAAAGCATGAAACACATTATGTATAGTCATGTATGTAGGTAATGCAAGCATATATGCAACTGGCCCAATCCTTTCCAAGATTTCAAATGACCCACAAAATCTGGCTGCCAACTTGGCACAACTTGCTAGCTTCAGGGAACTCCTGTTAGCTTTCACTTTCAGGAAAACATGATCACCCACTTTGAACTCTCAATGGGTTCTGCTCTTATCAGCATAACTTTTCTTCCTGTCCTGGGCAGCTTTCAAATTATGCTTAATTTTTATCATTTGGTCCTCCATCTCCTTGAGCAACTCTGGCCCAACTATTGTTCTATCAACTGGATTATCCTATCTCACTGGAGTATTGCACTTTCTTCCATAAAGTGATTCAAACGGGCTCATCTTCAACGATGCATAATACCCATTGTTGTAGGTGAATTATACCAAGTGCAGGTAGTCTTCCCATCTTGATGGTTTGTCCATCACATACATTCTCAGTATGTCTTCTATTACTCTGTTCACCTTCTCTGTATGTCCATCAGACTTAGGATGATAAGTTGTACTAAAGTTCAGATTCGTTCTGAATCCTTTGAACAATTCTTTCCATAAATTCGAGGTGAATTTTGGGTCTCTGTCAAACACAATCATTTTAGGAATTCCGTGCAATCGTGCCACTTCCTTCATGAAAATATCAACAACATCTACTGCCTTGTGAGTAGTTTTTAGTGGAATAAAATGGGTAGCTTTTGTAAGCTTGTCCACCACCACCATGATCTAATCATGTAGCTTGGCTATTCTAGGCAATCCTATAATAAAATCCATTGTCACTACTTCCCACTTCCACTTAGGAATAGGTAAAGGTTGCAGCAACCCTGCTGGGTTCCTATGCTCAACTTTAACTTTGTGGCACTCCATACATCTGGTGATGTATTCGGTGATCTCTCTCTTCATACCCAGCCAAAAGTAACGGCTCTTGACCATTGCTACTGTTTTATGATATCCGGGGTGCCCTGCATAAGGCACATTATGCATCTCCTGTAAAATCATTTGTTTCAAGCACTGGACATTGGGTACAAAAATTCTGTTCTTGTACAACAATATTCCATCTATTTCCAATTTATAAATTTCCATCTTCTTTGGCATCTTACCCTGTTGTATCTTGGCTACCAATTCTCTGTACTACAGATCTACATTTGCAGCCTCCAAAATTCTGCTTTTAATATCATTCTGATACATGCTAATGGTTGTAGCATGTAATTCATGCACCCTCCTACTGAGTGCATCAACCACTTTATTCTCCTTTCCTTTGATATGATTTATCTCAAAGTCGTATTCACACAGAAATTCCAGCCACCTACTTTGTCTGGCATTTAAAGTTGGCTGATCAAACAAATATTTCAGATCGTTGTGGTCTATTCTCAATTCAAATCTCCTTCCCATGAGGTAATGTCTCCATTTCCTCAGAGTGTGAACGATTGCTGCCAACTCCAAATTGTGAGTGGCATAATTCTTTTCATGCTCTTTCAGCTTCCTGGACTCATAACAGATTACAAATCCATTATGACTGATAACTCCTCCCAAACCTTCTTTACACGCATTTATGTACACCACGAAATCCACATTTGGATCTGAAATCCTCAAGATTGGAGTGTTGGTTAACAATTGCTTCAATCACTGGAAACTTTTCTCACACTCTTCAGTCCACTGAAACGTTTTCTCCTTCCTTTGCAAGGAAGTGATAGGGTGAGATATCTTTGAGAACCCTGCAATAAACCTTCTGCAATATCCCGCTAGACCCATAAAGGATCTAAATTCCTCCACATTCCTTGGCACTGACCTTTCTCTGATGGCCTCAACCTTATCAGGATCCATGGCGATCCCTTCTTCTGAAATAATGTGCCCCAAGTAATGGATCTGCCTTTGATAAAATGAGCATTTGCTCAACTTGGAATACAACTGGTGTTCTCTCAATACTTGCAGCACCATCCTCAGGTGTTGGTCATTCTCTTCCTCTGACTTGGAATACAGTAAAATTTCATCCAGGAAGATTATGACAAACTTGTCTAGATAGTCCCTGAATACACCATTCATCAAGCACATAAAAATAGCAGGTGCGTTCGACAGCCCAAATGGTACCACTGTGAACTCGTAATGACCATACCTTATTCTAAAGGTGGTCTTTTTCATGTCTTCATTCTTTATTCTTATGTGGTGATATACCAATCTGAGATCTATCTTCAAAAATATTTTCGCACCTTTCAACTGATCGAAAAGATCGTCGATCCTCAGTAGAGGATACTTGTTCTTGGGAGTTACTTTGTTCAACTATCTGAAATCAATGCACAACCTCAATGTCCCATCCTTCTTCTTCACGAACAGGACTGGGGCACCCCAAGGTGACATTCTTGGGAAAATGTACTCCTTCTTTAGAATCTCTTCAAGCTGCAATTGCAACTCTTTCAGCTCTGGTGTACTCATTCTATAACGAGCTTTCGACACTGGAGCTGTTCCAGGCATCAAATTTATAGATAAATCAATGTCTCTCTTCGGAGGTAGTCTAGGTACCTCTTGAAATACATCTTCAAACTCTATTAGTACCGCATGGTCTCCAATATTTGAGACTTCATCTTTGGATGCTTCCTCCACATGGGCTGCAAACAATTGATAGCCTTTTCTGTAGCACTTCTTTAGCTGCATTGCTAAGATTTCTTTAACAGTAATAGCTCTAGGAATTCCTTGGACTGTTTTTTGATTCCCCTCCTCATCCAAGCATGTAAATTCCTTGTTATGACAGTCCAGGAGGGAATGGTGCTGGTCCAACCAGTCCATCCTAATTAAACAGTCATAAGAGCCTAATGGCAGAATATTCAAATCGACCTTCGTGCTCAGTCCATTCATGTCTACAGGACAAGACTTGATTAACTCCATGACTTTCCTCTTGGTTCCTATAGCTAGCTGCACTACCCAAGAATTTTCATGTTTTCTTCTTATCAAATGCAAACTTTCTACCACTCTAGGGTCTATATAACTATGGCTAGCCTCTGAATCAACTAAAATAGTAAATGGTTGGTTTTTAATCATACCTTATACTTCAATCATGTGCGACTAAAATTCAGCTTGCTTGTTATCCAAGGCTACATAGATCCTTGGCATTCTACTTCCCATGTCCTCCACTATTTCATCTTGTTGAACATTATGGACAACTCTTGCTTTGCCACTTTTATGGGGACAATCTATGTACTTGTGGTTCTATTTACAACCCCAACAATGAATGGGCATCTGTCTCAGCCTTTGTTCTCCCACTTCAACCATTCTTATCTCTCTAAATGATGGATGTCCTTGAGGACTATTTCTGAATGAAGGGAGGTTTGTTTCCTTTCTGCCTCTGTTCTTTCCTAAACTTCTTTTGGTCAACCCAAGCCTTTCGAAAGGTAGGTTTTTCTCTTTTCTATTCATATAAGCATTTATCTCTTCTTATTGTCTCTTCCATAGTCTTAGGATCATCATACTGAATCTTATCCCCAATAGGAGGTGGTAATCCACTTAGGTACCTCTGAATCTTGATAGACTCATCTTTGATGAATGGAACATACTTCAGTAATTCCAAAAACTTTCGTTCATACTCATCAATGGTCTTGTTGTCCAGCTTGAGTTCGAAGAACTCTTTCATCTTTCTGTCATAATATCTTTTAGTTAAGTATTTCCTCTCGAAATACCTCTTGAATTCCTTCTATGTGATATCATTCTCTCTAACGTGTTGCACCTGTTGTTGAGACCTGAAATTGACATACCCATTACCCTATTATACTCTTCAACTATATCTTTTTGGCCTACCTAAGATTGGGTGAATGACAAGAACGCTACCATTATCCAGTGATAAGGTCATAAGGTAAAGTATGGTTAATTCATGCATTTTGTGGTTTATTGAGTTAGGGAATTAAATATTTCATGTACTAATGCTTCAATTTTCCATGTATAATCTTTGACCTCTAGATAAATCCATCCTTCCTGTACCAACTCAATTATCCGGTACTTGTGCACCAAGACTGCCACTGTCCAAATCCAGTACCAAAACACATCTGGTACTAAAATCTCATCTGTTGCGATCCGGTACCAATGGCCGTGGACTATCATGATCCGGTACCACCATTTGCACATTGTTGTGATCTGGTACCATCTACCTGTCATGATCCGGTACCAATATAGAGAGACGGATGTACCAAGTTTAGCTCCAGATCGCCCAAGACAATTAGTGGATGTTTATTTGCTTTAGCAAGGATATATTAGAATAGTTTGTTGATTGCCTCATCCTCATGCACTTCATGTCATGAGGATGAAGCTAAAAAATGTAACTGAATAATTAAATTTAAACATTTGACTGATTTGCAAATCATGTCACCTCCTTGTGTTTCACGACTAAGACTGTTAAATATCCGTGGCAAGGATGGTGGAAGGTAGGAGAGTTAGCATATTACCAACATGTGAAGCAACATGTGATATTACAGAACATATTCTGAGTGAAGACTAATAGAAGAACGTCATTTATCTCCATGTATTGATTATCTATGATTGAATATGAGTTGAGTTGTTAACAAAAGTTTGATGTTATGTTTTGAGATTTGAGTGAGAGTAATGTGTGGGTTGAAGACAATATTACTGTAGACTTCAGTAGCTGACATGTTGAAGCGACAAGGGCCCACCACTCAACAAAGGTCAGTATCTTCGTATATTATCATTAGCATTTGTTTCTAGTAGTGTAAATGTTAATTTAGCTGAAGCTTTAACTCTGTTAGATTATAACATTACAGTTTAGACTAGGATTTCCATTATATGATTGCTTAGAGATCTTTACTTGATCTGTTTTTGCATATGCTTTGTTTTTATGAATTTGGTTTTTAGACATGAATGTTGGCAGCAGTGGTCAGAAATATTTGAAGGAGAACTAATGAAGTTCACAACAACACATTGTGAACCACAACATACTCAGTATATTGACTATTGAACTACCCATGATATGTCTTGATGGTTGATGTGTTATTTCCATTTCAAAAGTGTGGATTGCATAGTTAGTTTTCTGGGTCAGATAGCAGAGTTGATCTGTCAAACCAAATCCATCTCATACTTGCATGTGACATAATGGAGTAGATAGCCTCTATGTGAAATAAAACCAAAGTACATTTCATTTTGCTATTTTGATTTGATTCCAGCATGCATAATCCATCTTAGTTCTATACTCGTGACATTAGAAATTATCTTTCTTATTGGTGTCTTGTAACTCTGTTGATTACAAATCCTGGATTGATAATTAATGACTGCATTATACTAAACATATAAGCAACACAACACCTGCACAAACTGATCCCACCACATGGATGCTTTTCCTTTTAGTTGATACATCGCAATTCTTCCTTCTGCATGAGAGGAATAATTCTGCAGTTGGAAATATTTCCTCATGCCAAGCAACCATGTTTCAGCATATTCCTCCTTCTTATGTTCTCCATCAAACATAGGAGGCTTAATCTTATTCATCTCCCCTTTCAATTCATCCACTCCAGATCTTCGGTGCTTTCTGGTAGGAGATGGGCTTGAACTATTGTGGGCTTCCCTACTGGAATTCTTTGGGGAGTGACGATGATGTCTGCTGACACTCCTTCATCTTATTTTCCTCTTAGGGGTCCTGCGACTCTCTGTGTTGCTTGAGTCACTCTCCTTTTCCAATTTATTTTCTATTCTTTCCAGAATATTCAACATCCTTAAGTTGAAATGACCCTGCCTATCCCCGACTTCCATGAGCTTTCGGCTATCAGCTCGGTGAGCTTGGGCATCTTTCTGCAATCTTTCAATGATTTTCATCATATTTCCTTCCTTATCCAATTCTCTTCCATGCCCATTGGAGTTCGATCCTTCAACTCCCAAGTTGACATCCCTTCCTTCTCTTTCATTCTCTGAATTGGAGGCAATCAACACCTCTTCCATTTCTATACTCGACATCGATTCACGACTGTCCTGACACTCATTGAACTCTGCACACACAACGTGTAGTCAACCGAAGTTTGTCAGGCCTTAAACACTTAATAAAACTACAACATTCATAAACCAACGTGAATAAGAAAACGTTTTCATTCCATGAATTTTCTGAGCTCTGTTTGGCTCTACAATTTTCGGTGATAGCCCCTATTTTCTTAGTCCCCAACCCATGCGTCCACGGGCCGTGATCAAACACTAAACTGCTATGTGCTACAAGGCTCTCCAAACAAAAATTCAGGTTTTCGGATTTCGGGGCTTCGGGGTTTCGAGTTTTGGGGCTTCAGGGTTTCTAGTTTTGGGGCTTTGGTTCATGGAGGTTCTCGCACTCGCTTCCCTCTCTAACTCCCGACTTCTAAAAATTCGACCTTTCTAGCCTCCGGGTCTAGAGCACAGCTGTGAACAACCATAGTGGTGACATGTGGTGTACTTAAGAAGGTCCACGTTACCTCAGGTGATGTCGTCCGGGCCTACTGCATCTGCTTTTCCTTCGGGGCCCACTGGCACATGGCATAGATCCCATGGGTCCACATCCATCAAAGTGACGTCAACTCGACCCACTACTTCGACTCTTCGGGATTTCATGATTTCGGGCTTCGAGAGTTTGTGCATCAGCACATCCCACTTCTCCAGACAGTCGAACTCCCGAAATGCCAAAATTCTTCCTAGACACTTAACGTTCCAGATCTCTCCTTGATCAATGGTTGTGATCTAATAATGAATTCACGTTTTGTGAATTCTCACGAACTTTCCTTTTGACCTTTTCAAGTCACGAGTCAACGAAAGGCTGTTCGCTCTCCATGCATCCCTCCTGATCAATGGTCTTGATGAAATCGAGACTTCGCATATTGTGATATCCAAACTCATGTGCAACTCCAAAGGGTTTTAAACCTTGTTCAGTTCCATGGATCCAACGACTATTGGTCCACATGCTCAGATCTGATGGCCTAGATCCGATCTCTTCTGTGTGCTCTCCTAAGTGTCTGGACGTGGATTGGACGGTCTATATCTTCTCTGCACAACTGATCTACGACTGCAATTTTATTCTACAACTATTCCTCCTGAGCTTCGTGATATGACCAAGTAACTCCTTGGTACTAAGAGACAACCTAAGGTTCGAAATTAGTCCTCCAGACACAATTTTCTCTCGAAACCTTGGGTCCAAAGACCACTTATCCTTCCCATCTAGGCTCAACATTGAAACCTTGGGATATGAACTTGAATTTTTTCTACTTCAACAACAATTCTTTCCGAAACTTTTTCTTCAAATTCCACTAACATGGCCCATCTAGGCTCAGTGTTGTAACCATGCTCTGATACCAATTTGTAATGCCCGCGACTGTTACATCCCACTTGGATGAGAAAACGCTACTGTGCGGAACAACATCATTCTCATACTTAATTAATAACATGCATTTAAATCAAATTAAGAACATTTAACTCAGAGTAAGCACAAGATTATTGCTAACATAAATAATCCCTGACATTAAAAATAATTCATATGCACAACAAAATACATGATACATATAAGCATCACAGGCATGCAAAACATAATATTAAGCATAAGCTGATACTTATCTTTGAAGCCATGGTAATTCCACCAACTACATGCAGGCCTTCCACAAACCTCCCAGCCTTAGACCACACTGCTCATCATGCTCAGCAGTGGGTCACCCCCGAGTTGGGACTAAGCTCCACCCAAGGTAAGGAATCCTAATCTAGGCTGAGGTGACAGGGAAAACTAAACATAATAACCAGAAGGATTCTTTCCAGGATGCCTTCTTACGCCCACTACTCACGGACTCTCATTCCCCACATTCTTGTTCCACCCGAGAGTATACACCTTCAAAAGCATAGTCCATCAGTGATTCACCTCCCTTTTTGGGTCTCGAGAACAGTCCATATCATGAAGTCTTAGAGCTTCGTAGCTGGTGCTAGACTCTCTCTGGAAGAATACCACTTCCTAGAAGACTCCTTTCTCACAGGCCTGACAGACTGCCTCTTCAACTAAGGGCCTTAAAACCCGGTTCTTCATCCCCTTCCGACTCAATTCCCACACGGTGAGGATAACCACAACACAACCCCACTCAGGAAAAAAGAAAACAACAACCTACAGACAGATCGGGCAACCACGAGGCTCCACATGAACATACAATGGTCCCCAATCCACACGCAGTCAAGCACTATGTGACCACAATTGTCCACTGGAAACACAGACACGGGCTTCCCAAAACTAGTGATAGATAGATGCTACAACATAACAAGGCTCATCAATTATGGGACATTCGATTTTTCCCAACCAACAATACAGGACATACTCATAGCTTAGGTTTCGAGGATGCGTGAGGGTGTACAAAGATCCCACACAGGGACCTAACGGTCCATGTAAGGATTCCCTAGAACAAACACTGAAACAGAGGTCGATCCTAGACACCCACGAGTTCATACGGAGGATGGAGGATGGGAGGAGGAACCCCCATCACGACTCAACTTAACATTTTTAACTGCATGCGCTTGGGTTGACACTTGTCACCCATGAAGCTCGTTCCTTCCCATTTGGAAGTCACTCGTCCTTCCAAAGAACTTAGGATAAAACATCACATTTACATGGCTTTTGGAATAATATTAAAATATTATTCTCAAGGACTTAAACCCCTAGGCTCAAAACATAGCCTCTCTTTCCAACCTTCCAGCCCCCCAATCCCTTACCCACTATGTGGAAGCTTAGTCCCCCATCACTCATTCATCATGGTCGACTGCACGCAGCAGTGTTTATATTTTTATTAATGTTCTGCATGATTACATATACAAAAGTAGGCTCCCGGCCTTAACACTTAGGCTCTCTGGCCTAATAACACATAAGCCCACCAACTTATATAAACTTGGCTCACCAGCCTATAAAACACAATTACAATTCATAATGCAAAATTTATGCTTCATAGATATGATTTACAACAGGGCTCATCCTTGGGGACATTACAAATCCCAAATAGATACAACCTCAGTTCCATAAAGAAAGGAGAAAATCCTGATGTTCGTGATCGGCCTACCAGAGAAGAAAAGCCTGCTGAAGATGTAGCAAGCAACATCAAGGAGAAGAAAACATAGAACCTCCCACTAGTAGCCAAAGGTCCCATACTATAGGTAAGAGAAATTATGAAGCCCCCTTCCTCCTTTAGCTTTGAGCATGAAATTCAAAAAAATAGAATCCCCGTGCCCCTCTTAGAATTGGTCAAGCACGAATATTTCAAAAAATTCCTCTCTAAGTTGTTGCAGTCTAAGCCATCTTGCCATTCCACGGACTCAGTAAATTTCCAAGATGAAAAGCTAGCTGTCATCCTAGGTCCTATGGTAGAATATAGAGATGATTCATCCCCTCCCTTCTATATATCTATGAACATACATGATAAGGTACTTCATAATTGTCTGATGGATTCAGGAGCCTCTCATAATCTCATGCCCAAAAATGTCATGAAGGAACTAGAACTGGAAGTCACCAAAGCATACCATGACTTGTATTATTTTGATTCAAGGAGGGTGCAATGTCCTGGGGTCATCAAAGATCTGGTTGTGACCTTGTTTCAGCTTCCCATGAAAAGTGTGTTCATGGATATTGTAGTGGCTGATGTTCCCCCAATGTTTGGCATGTTATTGTCAAGATCTTGGATAAAAAGGCTTGGGGGAACATTGTAGATGGACCTCACATATGATACTATTCCTATTTTTGGAGGGGAGCATAGAAGACTGTACAGAGAAGCTCAACTGGCCTATATTATTAGTGATGAAGAAGATCCCACCAATCATCCTATATTTTCCCTTGATACTAATTTGGGATCCAGCTCATTGCAACTCACTAATGTCCCTAAAGCTCCTCTTGAAATCAGAAAACAGTCCCTTAATATCTGTTTGAAAAATGTTATTTGATGGAGCCTCTTCTAGGGAAGGTACTGGTGCTGGGGTGGTCCTTGTTTCACCTATTCAAGAAATTATATCTCTTTCATACAGGTTAGAATTTGAAGATACCAATATTGTGGCAGAGTATGAAGCTCTTGTTTTGGGTTTGAGGGTTGCAAAAGATATGGAGATTGAAGAGATATTAGTGTTGGGATATCATGAGTTCATTGTCCAGCAGATCAAAAATATTTATCAGGCCAAACACCCTCGGCTCATAAGTTACAGAAATGAAGTATGGGACCTCATTGCCAGTTTTTTCTCGTCTTTCAACATTTCATTTATTCCAAGAGAAGAGAATGTCATGGCTGACTCTTTGGCTATTTCAGCAAGAAATTTCAAAGTTCCTGTGCCACCCAAGCCCATGTATGATATAGAAGTAAAATACATGCCCTCTATACCTGAAAATTTCAAGCATTGGAAGGTGTTTGAGGATGATCTTGAAATCAAAAGATTCCTAGAAAATGTGGATGAGTTTTCTGCATTACACATTGATCAAGATCATGGTTCTGACATAGATACTCATGCTGATGTTTTTCTGAACAAGATTTATTATCATCATATTGTTCAGCTTCCCAACAATCACATCCCAAAGGGAATTGTCCCTTTGGAAAGGTTATTTGATAAAAATGATATGGGATTGAAGGGTAAAGTCTCAAATGATGATGTTGATGTAACTGAGTGTAATATTGGCACAGAGGAAGATCCTTAGTTCATCAACTTGTCTAACACCTTGTCAAAGAAGAAGAGGGCCGAATATACTGAGCTATTAAAATAATTTGATGATGTGTTTTCCTAGACCTATGAATACCTCAAAACATATCACATCAACATTATTGAGCATAAGATTCCACTGAAGGAAGAGACCAAACCATTTAGGCATAAATTGAGACAGATGAATCCTATGTTGTTGTCTATTATGGAAAGAGAGGTGAAGAATTTGTTGGATGCTCAAACAATTTTCCCCTTGAGATATTCTGAATGGGTCCCAGTGAGGAAAAAGAGTGGAGAAATTAGACTCTGTGTCAATTTCAGAAACTTGAACAGAAGCTCCAACAAGGACAATTACCCACTGCCAAAGATGGAACACATATTACAGAGGGTAGCAAGTGCATCCAGGATTTCCATGATTGATGGATTTTCTGGTTACAATCAAATCTTTGTTTTGTTTGAAGAAAGAGAACTTACAACCTTCACCACTCCCTGGGGTACATTCATGTATGCCAAAATTCCCTTTGGATTGATGAACGCAGGAGCAACCTTTCGGTGAGCCATGGACAAAGATTTCATAGGGGAAATGGATAAATTTGTGGTCATATCTTTGGTTGACATTACAGTTTTCTCTAAGTCTGATAAAGAACATTGTGAACATTTGAAAAGGGTCTTCTTAAAATGCAGGAAATTTGGCCTTTCCTTAAATCACAAGAAGTCATTTTTTGCCATGAAAGAGGGAAAGTTTTTGGGACACATAGTATTAGCTGAGGGGGTCAGGATTTGTTCAAGAAGGGTGGAGGCTATACAAACCTTATCACTTCCCAGATCCAGGAAAGAGGTTCAGTCCTTCCCGGAAAAAAATAATTTTCTGAGAAGGTTTGTTTCAAATTTTGCTGAATTGGTGAAGCATATAACAACCATGCACATGAAGGGGAATAAAGTAAAATGGAATGCTGAGTCCAGAGAATCCTTCAATCAAATAAATAAGTCCTTGACTGAGGCACCTGTGCTTATCAGTCTGGATTACTCCAAGGATTTTCTGATTTTTTTATTTTTCTTCTTTTGATACAATGGTAGCTGTTTTATTGAAAAAAAAATGCTAAAGCACTGGAGAAACCTATTTCATTTTTCAGTAGAGAACTAAGAGATGCAGAGGTGAAATATGACATCATGGAGAAAGAGACCTATGCATTGGTGAAAGCCCTCAAGTCTTTCAGGATATATGTCCTTCATTTAAGAGTTATTGCATATGTTTCTCCAACTACTGTGAAGGACATTCTCATTCAACCTCACATAGATGGAAGAAGGAGTAAGTGGATTGCCAAAATCCTTGAATTTGAGCTAGAAATAAAACCCACCAAATTGGTTAAAGGCCAAGGTTTAAGCAAGTTATTGGCTGAATCTAATTGTAAATCTTTGGGGGTTAAATTCATCAACACTTGGTCAAATAATCAACAGGCTAAAATTCCTGATAAAATCCCTCGGGATGACCCTCCATTGGTAGAATGCACCTGGTATAAAGACATTATATATTTTCTGCAAGATTTGTGACCTCCAAATGGAATGGGGAAGAGCAAGGCAAGAGATTTAAAGCTCAAAGCAATCAGATATTGCCTCATTGACCAGGTCTTGTACTGGAAAGACCCTTTAGGTGTGCTTCTGAGATGTTTAGACACATAGGAGGCCCAAAAGATTATGTTTGATTTTCATGATAGCTTGTGTGGGGGACATCATTTTTGGAGAACCATGGCCTATAAAATTCTCAGGGATGGGTACTTTTGGCCTACTCTGTTCAACGATGTCTATGGAAAAGTTAGAGCTTGCATCAAATGTTAGAAATTCTCTGGGAAGCAACAACTCAAGTCTCTTCCATTGAAGCCTGTGGTAGCTTGAGGACCCTTTCAGCAGTGGGGCCTAGACTTCATTGGGGAAATTCATCTTGCTTCAAGTGGTCAACACAAGTGGATCTTAACTACAATAAACTATTTCACTAAGTGGATAGAAGCTATTCCTGTTAGAATATGAAAGATTGTGCTCGTGTTACCATTGACAATACCCTTGTCACCCAACCATAGGCCGAAGCCACCCTCCAAGCACCTTGACCTTGATAGAGAAAATAATCCTGGTATAAATCCAATAGCCAAGAGAGGGTAATGCGCCAATAAAGAAGTAGCCAAGCTGATCAGATAGTCCCACCCAAAAATTGGTGCAGTACCTTCCCCAGGATTTGTGCACAAGACTGCAACTGAACTGTGCAGAACTATCTCTCTACAACTACTAAGAAGTGTGCCAAATGAGAGATAGGAGCCCTGTATTTACAGTGGTTCTGGCAGACTTACTAGGGCCGACTTCTCCTTCTGGGTACTAATTAATTCATATTAATTATATTTTTGCAGCTGACATCTTATCTAGGGTTTCCTTCATTTCTTTGCTTCCTTCCGAAACATTCTAATATTGTCAAAGTTCACAATAGGGGTTCATAACTCCCAAATCTACCATAATATCAACACTCCCTCCTAGCTAGGGAGGTATGGTCTTGAGCACAAACAAACCATTCAACTGGTAGTATCACAAGCACCGTCAATATTATCCAACTAGATAATTTCCTATGACAACTGGTATAATATCAATTTTATAGAGCACAACTGTGTCTATCCACGGTAGTACACAGCTAATCAAACCATGATACATAGTAAAAAACAGTGGAACATATCCACCACAATAGTATATCTCTACTATCTGGAGACAAGCAATCTCCATAACAATCATCTAATGACAACCTGCACATAAAATATTGTTAAAATAAACTAAACCATCTGGGCCAATCTTTCACTCACATCTGTGAGATCTGAAAGAATATCCTCTCTCAGTATAGAACATCAACAATGGGCTATCTACCCTATTCTTCTCAAACAAGGAAGAGTGATTGTTTCTTATTTCTGAGCTTGGACCATTCCTCACCCTGGGCCATTCCTCCTACACTAATCAAAGTGCACCTTGGAGAGAAAGTCTAAACCCTAAGAAATGGATGTCCCTGATTTGCTGAGCCTGGACTATTCCCCATGTTAACCAAAATGGGAAACCACTGTCAATCAGAAATATCAATCCACTTTACGAACAGGAAAGAATCTGTCCGAGCTGGACTATTTTTCCCAACTTGGAGAGTCATTTCTTCCCTTTCAACTAAGGGAGTTATTTCCATGATGCCCATCTTCTCTCGGAAATATGAAAACTTTATTCTGGATAGAGGTTTTGTCAGGATATCTGCTTTCTGCTCATCAGTGGGGATATACTCAAGATTTACCTCTCCTTCCTGGAATTTATCTCAAATAAAGTAGTATTTGATCTCAATGTGTTTCGACCTTTCATGAAACACGAGATGTTTTGATAATTTTATACAACTCTGATTATCATAATATATTATGGTCAATTCTGGAATCTAATCAAATAAATCGGAGATTAACTTCCTTAACCATATTGATTCTATGCATGCTTCACATGCTTCCATATAATCTTCTTCTATTGTGTTGAGTGCGACAGACTTTTGTTTCCTGTTGCCCCAAGATATCATAGCGGAGCCCAAGATGAAACATATGCCTGAAGTGCTTTTTTTGTCTTCTGCACTTCTTGCCCAATCTGAGTCTGTGAATCCATGAAGTTGTATATTGATGGATGCATTATATCTCAAACCATATTTTATAGTTCCACGAATATATCTTAATACATGATTTGCAGCTATCCAATTCTCATGTCTCGGTTCCACCTAGAACTGATTTAGTGTATTCACGACAAAGAAAGTGTATGGTCGAGTATTTACCAAATAAATTAATGAACCAATTAGTTGTCGATATAGATATGGATCTACTGGATCAGAATCTGTATCTTTTACTTTTCTTATATCCGTATTCATAGGAGTGTCCATAGACTTATAGTCCATCATTCCAAACTTCTGAAGGATCTTTATTGCATACTTTCCTTGTCCAAGGAATACTTCACCATGCTCATGCCATACTTCTAGTCCCAAGTAATAATGCATGAGACCTAGATCTTTCATATAAAATTTAGAAGCTAATTCCTTACACTGAATGATGAGAGACTCTTCACCTGTTATGAATAGATCGTCAACATATAGTAGTATAATTACAGGTGAATTGTCCATGATTTTATAATAAAGGGTTGGATTTGCATAACTCTTGGAGAAACCAAGTCTCGTTAGATAGCTATCCATTCTGGCATACCAAGCCCTTGGAGCTTGCTTGAGTCCATATAGATATTTCTTTAATCTACAAACATGAGTGTCTTTGGAATGTACCTCAAACCCTTGAGGTTGTTCAATGTATACTTCTTCTTCAATAGCTCCATTGAAGAAAGATGTCTTTACATCCATCTGATGTAAGTTCCATCCCATGGAAGCGAAAAGAGATATCATAGCTCTGATGGAAGTATATCTAGCCACCAGAGAAAATGTTTCATCATAATCTTCTCCCTCCTTCTGGGAGAACCCTCTAGCTACGAATCTTGCCTTGTATTTATCCACGCTTTTGTCTGCTGCATGTTTGATCTTGTACACCCATTTTTAAGTTACCACCGATTTTTATTTAGGTCTTGGTACGATTTGCCATACCTCATTTTTCATAATGGATTGATGTTCTTCCATCATAGCTCCTTTCCATTGTCCCTTTTGAACTGCTTCTTCAAATGTGGTGGGTTATTCATCTAGAAGCTTTGTCATGTATGCTGCATAAATTGAGAATCTTTTAGGTCTTTTAGTCTTTCTGAATGTTCCTTCTGGAACCTTGAGTCTTTCTACGTCTTGTAAGGTAGCTTCAAGCCAAGATGGTCTTTTCTTGGTCTTAGGTACGATATCTGAATCAATGTTTTCACATGGCTCCATAGGATGATCATGTAGTTCCTTTTCGTCATTTTCGTTTTCTGTGCTTTCTTTGTTAAGTTCTTCAATCTCTTCTTCTTATATAGTTTCTTCTATGGATTTCATGAAGGCCATTTTCTCATTGAATGTTACATCTCTGATGACTTCAATCTTATGTTGCTCTGGAATATATATTCTATAAGATTTGGATGAATCACTATATCCCATGAATATCCCTTTCTTTCCTGAAGGTTCTAGTTTATTCCTCTTGTCCTTGGGAATGTGAGAGTAAACAGGATATCCAAATATTCTTTGGTTTTCCACATTAGGTTTCTTACCTGAGAAAGCTTCTTCTGGTGTCATGTCCTTCAATGGACGATGAGGACTTCTGTTCTGCACATATATTGCTTTCATTGATGCTTCTCCCCATAAGAACATGGATAGACCTTGATCAATTAGTAAGGCTTTTATGGTTTCTTCAGTGGATTTGTTCTTTCTTTATGCTACACCATTTTGTTGAGGATTATGAGGAACAATCAGATCCCTCCTAATCTTTGTTGATTTGCAGAATGCAACGAATTCCTTTGATGTGTATTCTCCACCATTATCGGTTCTTAGCATCTTGATCTTATTATTCATGAGATTTTTTATTTTTTCTTTGAACTCTTGAAACTTGATGAATACTTCATCTTTTGTATTGAGTAGATATAACCAAGTATTTCTTGAATAGTCATCTATGAATATTACGTAGTAAGAACATCCTCCTAGATATTTTACTGGCATCAGACCACAAACATCTGAGTGTATCAGATTTAGAGCCTCCTTAGATCTGTTCTTGCTTCTTGGGATTGGTTTCTTCATATTCTTCCCAAGAGCACATCCTTTGCAGATTCCTTCATGTGTAGACTACAACTCTAGTATTCCTTCAACCATCCTTTTGAGAAAGGGTAATGCTTGATAGTTAATGTGAGCGTACCTTCTGTGCCAAAGCTCATTGGGGTTGACTTCGTTGTGTATAAGAGCTTCTTCATTTTTTTCTAGTAGTCTATACAGATTTCCTTCACGACTTCCAATAACCCTAGAATTCTCTATGATGGAGTCTTTATGCCATGATAACACTTTTCCATCCACGAAAGCTATTCTATTTCCCTTGTATTCTAGGCAAACTATCAATACAAGATTCTTTTCTAAACTAGGTACATATAAAACATTGGTTAAGTGAACATAGTTACCTGTTTTCATTTTGATGGAGCCTTGTCCAAATCCTTCCACGGGGTAAGTGGTTTTGTCTCCAAACTCTACCTTGTACGAGGTCTTATTCTCATTTAGATTTGAGAGTCTGGCTTGATGTACCATCATGTGCCTAGAAGATCCACTATCGATTATCTACATGTCATCTTCAATCGTTCCAGTAAGTTTTGAGTAGTGTAAAAGACTGATCGTTTCACTCATGTCTTCGGTTGACTGGTAACTGGTCATGCCTTGATAAAAAACTTCAACTTCATCGTTTCTGTCTTCTGAGAGAGCCAAAAGGTGCGCTGAGTTAGGGCACATCTGAATATATTCTTTTTGAGCGAGATGCTCCATCACAAGGTGTCATATCTGATACTAGGGTTTTTGCAACTGCTTCTAGTAGTAACCCTAGCGACAATGTCTTTAGAAGATTCTCCTGCTAGTAAACCTAGCGACAGTTCCTCAGCGAGTGCAATATCCTAGTGGCTATGCTTCCTTCCAGTGTTTAGACTAAATGAAGGAGGTGTGGGCCCATAACATATTAGAATATGAAAGATTGTGCTTGTTTTACCATTGACAATAACCTTGTCACCCAACCATAGGCCGAAGCCACCCTCCAAGCACCTTGACCTTGACAGAGAAAAGAATCCTGGTAGCAATCCAATAGCTAAGAGAGGCTAATTCACCAAGCAAGAAGTAACCAAGATGATCAGATAGTCCCACCCAAAAAACGGCGCAGTACCTTCCCCATGATTTGCGCACAAGACTGCAACTGCACTGCGCAGAACTAGCTCTCTACAACTGCTGAGAAGTGTGTCAAATGAGAGACTGGTGCCCTGTATTTATAGTGGCACTGAAAAACTTACTTGGGTCGACTTCTCCTTCTGGGTACTGATTAATTAATATTAATTATATTTCTGCGGCTGACATCTTGTCTAGGGTTTCCTTCATTTTTTTTCTTCCTTCCAGAACATTCTAATCTTGTCAAAGGTCAAAATAGAGGTTCATACCTCCCGAATCTACCATAATATCAACAATTCCCACAAGGAGTGCTTCTCACAAAGTGATCATTGGTTTTCTTGAAGATATTATGGCAATGTTTGGTTGTCGGAACATGATCATCACTGACAACGTTGCATCCTTCAAGTCTGATCCATTGATCAAATTATGTGAGGAGTTCAAGATTTCATTAACCCACTCTACCCCCTACTATCATCAAGGCAATGGATTAGAAGAGTCCTATAAGAAAAGCCTGATAAATATCATCAAAATACTGCTAGAGGAAAACAAGAAAGCATGGGATTCAAAGCTCAAATTTTCTTTCTGATTCGATCGAGTGACAACAAAAAGGTCCCTAGGTATCTCTCCTTTACAAATTGTATATGGGACTCAAGGATTTTTTCCTTCCCATCTTACCCTGCCTGTGGAAAAATTTCTTTTAGGACTACCAAGGAGAACCTGATGAACCTGATGGTATATGTCCAGTAGACTAGAGAGCAGGCGATGGACAAAGCGCATGACCGTTAGCAGAAGATCAAGCAAGATTTTGACAAGAAGAGAAGAAAAGAATATTTCCAGCTGGGAGATCTAGTACTTAAGTGGGATGCACCCATAGAGGATGGAGGAAAACATGGAAAATTTGAATCCTTTATGATCGGTCCCTTTAAGATTTCTGAAGCATTTCCAAACAACACTTACAGGTTGCAAAATTTGGAGGGTGATGAAGTTTTTGGTGGCCCTGTGAATAGGCAGTTTCTGAAGAAGTTCTTTATTTGAGCCATAAGTGGCTCCCGTTTCTTTGTAAATATTGTTTTTCTTTTTTGTTTCCAGTTTTATGGGGGACTCCATAACCCAACAAAAGGTGTCTAGAGTTGCAAAGGAGATCTTAGAGCCTCACAGGGAGGACTCTATTCCCCATGGAGCCTAATGTTATCACATGTTTTTGCAGGGGGGGATATTTTTCCCTTGGTTCTGGCCTCTAGGTGACAAAAGGTGAAGAAAGGGGATAAAAAACCACTAAAAGGCGCTTATCCTAAGTTCGTCGAGGTCAATGTGACTGTTTGGAATACTGTGCTAAGAGGTGCGTAGATTTTCTCGACTAATATCTGAGTGCTACAGATCAACAATCATTGATCATATCGGGGCCCCAACATGCACGAACGATATAAATTGTAGGGTAGGCTGGGTTTGAAACCATGCTTTTTTGGACGCGCTACGTGTTAGTCAGAGACACACATCGGGCCCAAAAACGGTGAAGAATCAAACCAGTTTTCGCAACCCAGATATGTGCATGTGTGTGTAAGGCCCTATCCTGGGATGACAAGTGGCCTCTCTGTCCCACCGACAGTTGTCCCCCACTCCCTCTCTCTCCTCTTTCCATCACATCCCATGCTCCCCTATAACTTTCACTCCCTCACACTTGTCCTCCACTCACTGTCCCACCTTTTGCATATCCCCTCCTCATCTCCCGCCACCTATGCCACCTTGGTCCACATAACCTCCATCCCATTACACGTTATATCCCGCTTGTGTTCCCCCCACACTATCCTCAGTTTCCTCTTCCCATCCACGTTGTCCACCTGGTCATCTCCACGTCCGCTATTCCATGTTGAGCGTGCCAATCACATCATCAGTTTACACATCCGTTGTGAGGCCTCCTCACGAGCATATGACTTATATCCAGATGGCATAATGCAGGGGTTTCCTAATTCCATAGGTGCAGTGCTGACTCGAGCCTTCTCGATCTCGACGAAGTAGTTATTGAAGCTAGTTGGTGGTGGTTGAACATCATTTCCACCATAAATGGGAAGCCCGAGAAAGGAATGTCAGCAAGTCGACTCAGCTACAGAACCTTCCTAAAGCAAGATTGCATCTGACAAGAGATCACTTCTGATAGGAGAATTCATGCACATTTTGTCAGGAAGCATGCAGACGTAATGCCTTCAATGCAGAGACTTGAACATGCTTCCGTAGTTTTACTCTGAGTATATAGGAGTCTTCCTCATATTTTGTTAAGTGTCTATGGTTGAGATAGGCTCCCGTATTGTAAAGTTTTAATGAAACTCTATTTCTTTTGGTTATGTATCTGTATTTGAGACTTCTTGTTTAATGTAAGTCAAGTTATTTTCATATCTTTGTGAATGGTTGTGTTAGAACACTCGGGCATGGAGAATCCAGTCAAGGGTAGTTGTGTTCTTGTGATGTAGGTTCGATCATAATGACACTGCGACCAATTTTAATCAGTTTCTGTTGTGCCTTTTCTCTCAAATGATGAATGACTCAGGCATGGATGATCCAACCAGGTTGTTATCAATGAATTGTGATGTATGTTTGATTTCAGTTCAGTGATAATTTCATTCAGTCCCTCGAAACTTTGAACCAATAGGATATTTCCTTCTGTGTTTTTCCTCCTTAGGCTGCTGGAAGACTGGATGTCCATAGAAGACCTATTCATTTTCCTCAATTTCTCCCCCCTACTCACCCTTATTACAACTTACTGACTAAATTTATATTGAGACCTCACTTGCCTATGCATTCCATCCCAATTTTCTGAGTTAAAGTGATATAATCTTGAGACTGCATCCATTAGACCACCCTTTGAAACTATTCACTGTTACATATAGACTGATGGGTATTGGAATTACCTCTACAACAATCCAGAGGTGACTTCCAGTGCTAACATTTCTGGCGCCGTTTCCAGGAACGAAAAGATTTTCCCTGGGATTGAATGACAAAGCTTATTGGTTCTGAAGGTGCATTAGAAATTAGTACTTCAAGATTGCAACTGTGCACCTGGTGACTCCACTATGGTGACTCCATTGATATGACTCAACTGTTTCAGCTGTGGCTTCTAGGGGCAGACACATGAGGTACACTCCACAACTGCCTTTAGCAACACCTAAAGCTGACCGAAAGAAAGTCATCAGAAGAGGAAAGATCCTTCAAGAGGGTACTTTAGCTGTTGAACTAGGTATTTTTTATGATTTTCACCATCCTCCTATAGAAACTTCAGTAGTTGTTTCTCACTTTCCTATTACACCAACTGTTGGAGCTTCTAGAAGATTAAATTTTGGGAGTGTTCCTACTGATATCCCCTCTCCCAGTTTCACTACTCTTCCTCTTGTTAAAGATGTTGGCTTTTAAGAGAGGGAAACCTCTGTTCCCTCGATCCCTGAGGCCTTTTCTCCAGATCCTCAATTGTTTCCCTTTATTCCCAGGAGCACACCTCTCATCTCCCTTGTTCGAACCCCATCCCCTCTTAGTTCTCCTCCTGTTCACAATCCAATGGAAGGAGATAATCCCCCAAAAATAGAATGGACGAGATAGTAGCTTCAAGATATTCCCCTCTCATTTTGCCTCCGCCTCTTAATTCCCTCCCAGCCGGTGGCTACCTTAAACAACTACCTAATTTCACGAGGGAGGGATATATCACTGTAGAGGAGCACCTTGTAGCTTTCTAAAGTTATGATGATAACTATGTCATAGTAAATGAAGATGTGTGGATGAGGATTTTTGTCCATGGTCTTGATGGAGAAGCCAGAAAGTGGTTCATAGCCCTGGCCCCTGGATCCATTGATGGGATTGAGGCTTTAGATGATATATTCTTGAGACAATGGGGGGATAAAAAGAACTTCATGTATTATATCATAGAGTTCGAATCCCTAAAAAGAAAAGAGGGAGAGTCTATCTATGACTTCTCCAAAAGATTCAACAAAATGTACAATAAGATCCCTGCTGAGATAAAGCCTATAGAGGCCTCTTCCAAATCACATATGCTAGTGCTTTTGACCCTGACTTCTGCCTCATGTTAAGAGAGAGAAGATCTACCTCCTTGGCTCATATGAAATATTCAGCCCTGAAAGTAAAGTCCAATATATTGGTAGTTGATCAACTCAGGAATAAGGCTGATAGAGACAAAGGCAGAGGAAGATCTGAAGCCCCAACCTCCAGTTCCTCTGCCCCCCCCCACCTCAAATGGACGAAGTAACCAAGTTACTAAAATCACTTTCAGCTAGAATGGAAAGGTTGGAATTAGAAGGGAAGCAAACATATAGAAATCCTCAAAATGTTGATAACAGAGGAAACTTCAGGAGGTCGAATAAAATTGCTCCTATGATTATGCAAAGAGAACCTCGGAATAGAGATAGGGATGATCAGAAAATACAAACCCCTCTTCAAAACAACCTTGTTACAGATGAGGGTGGAGGGGAAGAAGACCTCGATCCATAAATTCACTGTCTTGAAGACACATCCTCTTTTCCTCACTTAAATCAATCAACATAGGAGGAGTCTCCCATGGAAAACCAATTAAATTAGTTGAGAAAGGGGGATAAGGCCAGTGAAATCCCAAATAGATACAACCTCAGTTACAAAAAGAAAGGAGAAAATCCTGATGTTCGTGATCGACCTACTAGAGAAAACAATCTTGCTGAAGATGTAGCAAGAAGTAGCAAGGAGAAGAAAACACAGAACCTCGTAGCCAAAGGTCCCATCCTATAGGTAAGATAAATTATGAAGCCCCCTTCCTCCTTTATCTTTGAGCATGAAATTCAAAAAAATAGAATCCCTGTGCCCCTCTTAGAATTGGTCAAGCACGAAGATTTCAAAAAATCCTTCTCTAAGTTGTTGCAGTCTAAGCCATCTTGCCATTCCATAGACATAGCAAATCTCCAAGATGAAAATCTAGATGTCATCCTAGGTCCTATGGTAGAATATAGAGATGATTCATCCCCTCCCTTCTATACATCCCTAAACATACATGATAAGGTACTTCATAATTGTTTGATGGATTTAGGAGACTCTCATAATCTCATGCCCAAAAATGTGATGAAGGAACTAGGACTGGAAGTCACCAAAGCATACCATGACTTGTATTATTTTGATTCAAGGAGGGTGCAATGTCTTGGGGTCATCAAAGATCTGGTTGTGACCTTGTTTTAGCTGCCCATGAAAAGTGTGGTCATGGATATTGTAGTGGCTGATGTTCCCCCAATGTTTGGCATGTTATTGTCAAGATCTTGGATAAAAAGGCTTGGGGGAACATTGCATATGGACCTCACATATGATACTATTCCTGTTTTTGGAGGGGAGCATAGAAGACTGTACAAAGAAGCTCAACTGACCTATATTATTAGTGATTAAGCAAATCCCACCAATCATCCTATCTTTTCCCTTGATACTGATTTGGGATCCAGCTTATTGCAGCTCACTAATGTCCCTGAAGCTCCTCTTGAAATCAGAAAATAGTCCCTTAATCTCTGTTTGGAAAATATTATTTGATGGAGCCTCTTCTAGGGAAGGTAAGGGTGTTGGGGTGGTCCTTGTTTCACCTATTCAAGAAATTATATCTATTTCATACAAGTTAGAATTTGAAGATACCAATATTGTGGTAGAGTATGAAGCTCTTGTTTTGGGTTTGAGGGCTACGAAAGATATGGAGATTGAAAAGATATTAGTGTTGGGATATGATGAGTTGATTGTCTAGAAGATCAAAAGTATTTATCAGGCTAAACACCCTCAGCTCAGAAGTTACAGAAATGAAGTATGGGACCTCATTGCCAGTTTTTTCTCGTCTTTCAACATTTCATTTATTCCAAGAGAAGAGAATGTCATGGTTGACTCTTTGGCTGTTTCAGCAAGAAATTTCAGAGTTTCTATGCCACCCAAGCCCAGGTATGATATAGAAGTAAAATACAGGCCCTCTATACCTAAAAATGTCAAGCATTGGAAGGTGTTTGAGGATGATCTTAAAATCAAAAGATTCCTAGAAACTATGTTAAGAGAGAGAAGAGCTACCTCCTCGACTCATATGCAAGATCCAGCCTTGGAAGTAGGGTCCAATATATTGGCAGTTGACCAACTCAGGAATAAGGTTGATAGAGATAGATGAAGAGGAAGATCTGAAGTCCCAACCTCTAGTTCTTCTGCCCCCCCACCCTCAAATGGACGAAGTAACCAAGTTACCAAAAACAATTTCAGCTAGAATGGAAAGGTTGGAATTAGAAGGGAAGAAGACATACATAAATCCTCAAAATGTTGATAACGAAGGAAACTTCATGAGGCTGAATAAAAATTCTCCTTAGATTATGCAAAGAAAACCTCGGAACAAGGATAGGGATGATTCGAAAATCCAAACCCTTCTTCAAAACAACCTTGTTACAGATGAGGGTGGAGGGGAATAAGACCTCGATCTAGAAATTCACTCTCTTGAAGACACATCCTCTTCTCCTCACTTAACTCAATCAACATAGGAGGAGTCTCTCATGGAAAACCAATTAAAGGACTTGATAAAGGGGGATAAAGCTAGTGACAACCCAAATAGATACAACCTCAGGTCCAAAAAGAAAGGATAAAAGCCTGATGTTCGTGATCGACCTACCATAGCAGAAAACCCTGTTGAAGATATAGCGAGAAACAATAAGGAGAAGAAAACACAGAACCTCCCACCAGTAGCCAAAGTTCCGATCCCAGAGGTTAGATAAATTATGAATCCCCCTTCCTCCTTTAGCTTTGAGCATGAAATTCAAAAAATTAGAATCCCTGTGCCCCTCTCAGAACTAGTCAAGCACGAATATTTCAAAAAATCCCTCTCTAAGCTATTAGAGTCTAATCCATCTTGGAATTCCATAGACTTAGTAAATATCCAAGATGAAAATACAGATGTCATCCTAGGTCCTATGGTAGAAGATACAAATGACTCATCCCCTCCCTTCTATATATCCCTGAACATACATGATAAGGTACTTCATAATTGTCTGATGGATTCAACAGCCTCTCATAATGTCATGCCCAAAACTGTCATGAAGGAACTAGGACTGGAAGTCACCAAAGCATACCACGACTTGTATTATTTTGATTCAAGGAGGGTGCAATGTCTTGGGGTAATCAAAGATATGGTTGTGACCTTGTTTCAACTACCCATGAAAATTGTGGTCATGGATATTGTAGTGGCTTATGTTCCCCCAAAGTTTGGCATGTTATTGTCAAGATATTGGATCAAAAGGCTTGGGGGAACATTGCAGATGGACCTCACATATGATACTATTATTGTGTTTGGGGGGGAGCATAGAATACTATATAGAGAAGATCAAATGATCTATATTATTAGTGATGAAGTAGAGCCCACCAATCATCCTATATTTTCCCTTGATATTGATTTGGGATCAAACTTATTAAAACTCACTAATGTCATTGAAACGCATCTTGAAATCATAAAAACATCCCTTAATATCTGTGAAGATTCTCCTCTGATTACCTCTGTTTAGAAAATGTTCTTTGATGGAGCCTATTCTAGAGAAGGTACTGGTGCTGGGGTGGTCCTTGTTTGACTTGTTCAAGAAATTCTATCTCTTTCATACAAGTTAGAATTTGAGGCTACCAATAATGTGGTAGAGTATGAAGCTCTTGTTTTGGGTTTGAGGGATGTAAAATATATGGGGATTGAAGAGATATCAGTGTTTGGATATGCTGAGTTTATTGTCCTGTAGATCAAAAATATTTATCAGGCCAAACACCCTCGGCTCAAAAGTTACAGAAATAAAGCATGGGACCTCATTGACAGTTTTTTCTTGGCTTTCAACATTTCATTTATTCCAAGAGAAGAGAATGTCATGGATGACTCTTTGGCTGTTTCAACAAGCAATTTCAGAGTTCCTCTGCCACCCAAGCCTAGGTATGATATAGAAGTAAAATATAGGCCATCTAAACCTGACAATGTCAATCATTGGAATGTGATTGAGGATGATCTTGAAATCAAAATATTCCTAGAAACTATGGATGAGTTTTCTGCATTACACATCGATCAAGATATTGGTTCTGACATAGATCCTCATGTTGATGTTCTTAGGAACAAGATTGTTGATCATTATATTTTTCATTTTCTGAATAATCACATCCCAAAGGGACTGGTCCCTTTGGAAATTATATTTGACAGAAATGTTGTGGCATTGAAGGGTAAAGTCTCAAATGATGATGCTGACATAGTTGAGTGTAATATTGGCACATGGGAGGATCCACAGGTTGTCAAGTTGTCTAACAACTTGCCAAAGAAGAAGAGGGAAGAGTATACTGAGATATTAAAATAATTTTATGATGTGTTTCCATGGACCTATGAAGACCTTAGAACATATGACATCAACATTATTGAGCATAAGATTCCACTGAAGGAAGAGGCCAAACCATTTAGGGAGAAATTGAGGCAGATAAATTCTATGTTGCTGCCTATTATGGAAAGAGAGGTGAAGAAGTTGTTGGATGCCAAAATCATTATCCCCCCTAAGATATTCTGAATGGGTGGCCAACCTAGTATTAGTGAGGAAAATGAGTGGAGAAATTAGACTCTGTGTCGATTTCAGGAACCTGAACAGTAGGTCCAAGAAGGAAAATTACCCGCTCCAAAGATGGAACACATATTACAGAGGGTAATAGGTGCATCCGAGATTTCCATGATTTATGGATTTTCTGGTTACAATCAAATCACTTTTCTGCCTGAAGATAGAGAAAAGACAACCTTCACCACTCCCTGGGGTACATTCATGTATGCAAAAATGCCCTTTGGATTGATGAACATAGGAGCAACGTTTCAACGAGCCATGGACATAGATGTCACAGGGGAAAGGGATAAATTTGTGGTCATCTATTTGGATGACATTACAATTTTCTCTAAGTCTGATAAAGACCATTGTGAACATTTGAAAAGGGTCTTCTTAAAATGCAGGAAATTTGGCCTTTCCTTAAATCCCAAGAAGTCATTTTTTTCCATGAAAGAGGGAAAGTTGTTGGGACACATAGTATCAACTGAGGGGGTCAGTATTGATTCAATCAGGGTGGAGGCTATACAAACCTTATCACTTCGTAGCTCTAGGAAAGAGGTTCAGTCCTTCCTGGGAAAAATTAATTTTCTGAGAAGGTTTGTTTCAAATTTTGCTGAATTGGTGAAGCATATCACAACCATGCTCAGGAAGGGGAATGAAGTAAAATGGACTGCTAAGTCTAGAGAATCCTTCAATCAAACAAAGAAGGCCTTGACTGAGGCACCTGTGCTTATCAGTCTAGATTACACCAAGGATTTTATGATTTTTTATTTTGCTTCTTTTGATACAGTGGAAACTATTTTATTGCAGAAAAATGGTGAAGGGATGGATCAGCCTATTTCATTTTCCAGTAGAGCATTAAGAGATGCAGAGGTGAAATATGACATCATGGAGAAACAGGCCTATGAATTGGTGAAATCCCTCAAGGATTTCAGGATCTATGTCCTTCATTCAATATTTATTGCATATGTCCCTCCAGCTGTTGTGAAGGACATTCTCATTTAGCCTGACATAGGTGGAAGAAGGAGTAAGTGGATTTCCAAAATCCTTGAATTTGAGCTAGAAATAAAACCCACCAAATTAGATAAAGGCCAAGGTTTAGCCAAGATGTTGACTGAATCTAATTGTAAATCTTTTGGGGTTAACTTCATCAACACTTTCTCATAGAATCAACAGGATAAAGTGCCTGATAAAATCCCTCATGGAAACCCTCCATTGGAAGAATGCACCTTGCATAAAGACATTATATATTTTATGCAAGAGTTGCGACCTCAAGATGGAATGGGGAAGATAAAGGCAAGAGATTTAAAGATCAAAGAAATTAGATATTGCCTTATTGACCAGGTCTTGTACTGGAAATACCCTTTAGGTGTGCTTCTGATATGTTTAGACCCACAGGAGGCCCAAAAGATTATATTTGATTTTAATGATAGCTTGTGTGGGGGACATCATTTCTAGATAACCACAGACTATAAAATTCTCAGGGATGGGTACTTTTGGCCTACTCTGTGCAACAATGTATATAAAAAAGTTAGAGCTTGCATGAAATGTCATAAATTCTCTAGGAAACAACAAATCAAGTCTCTACCATTGAAGCCTGTGGTAGCTTCATGACCCTTTCAGTAGTGGGGCCTAGACTTGATTAGGGAAATTCATCCTGCTTCAAGTGGTCAACATAGGTGGATCTTAACTGCAACAGATTATTTCACCAAGTGGATAGTAGCTATTCCCACAAGGAGTGCTTCTCACAAAGTGATCTTTGGTTTTCTTGAATATATTATGGAAAGGTTTGTTTGTCCGAACATGATCTTCACTGACAACACTGCATCCTTCAAGTCTAATATATTGATCAAATTCTATGAACAGTTCAAGATTTCATTGACCTACTCTACCCCCTACTACCCTCAAGGCAATGGATTAGCAGAGTCCTCTAACAAAATCCTGATAAATATCATCAAAAGACCTCTAGAGGAAAACAAGAAAGCATGGGATTCAAAGCTCAAATTTTCTTTGTGGGCCGATCGAGTGACAACAAAAAGGTCCCTGGGTATCTCTCCTTTCCAAATTGTATATGGGACTAAAGAAGTTTTTCCTTCCCATCTCACCCTACCTGTGGAAAAATTCTTTCAAGACTACCAAGGAGAACCTGATGATACGATCAAAAGAATTCATCAACTAGTAGAAGTCTAGCAGACTAGAGTACAGGCGATGGACATAGCACATGACTGTCAGCAGAATATCAAGAAAGATTTTGACAGGAAGAGTAGAAAAGAATATTTCTAGCTAGGAGATCTAGTACTTAAGTGGGATGCACCCAAATAGGATAGGGGAAAACATGGAAAATTTAAAGCCCTTTGGATCGGCCCCTTCAATATTTTTTAAGCATTTACAAACAAGACTTACAGGTTGCATAATTTGGAGGGTGATGAAGTTTTTGGTGGCCCTGTGAATAGGCATTTTCTGAAGAAGTTCTTTATTTGAGCCATAAGTGGCTCCTGTGTCTTTGTAAATATTGTTTTTTTTTTCGTTTCCGGTTTTATGGGTGACTCCACATCCCAACAGAAGGCGACTGGAGCTATAAAGGAGATCTTAGAGCCTCACAAGGAGGACTCTATCCCCCATGGAGCCTAATGTTATCACATGTTTCTACAGGGGGAATTTGTTTTTCTTTATTCTGGCCTCTAGGTGACAAAAGGCAAAGAAAAGGGCTAAAACCCCACTAAAAGGCACTTATCCTGAGTTCGTCTGGGTCAATGTGACCGTTTGGTGCTTTGTGCTAAGAGGCGCATAGGTCTAGGCAACTAAGATATGAGCGCTCTAGATTGATGGTCGTTGATCATATCGGGGCCCCAACATGCGCGGACGATAGAAATTGTAGGCGGGCCAGGTTTGAAACCATAGTTTTGTGGAGGTGCTACATGTTAGTCAGAGACACACATCGGGCCCAAAATCGGTGAAGAATCAAACTTCTTGTTGCAGCCCCGATATGCACATGTGTGTGTAAGGACCTATCCTGGGTCGACAAGTGGCCTCTCTGTCTTGCCGACAACTATCCCCTGCTCCCCTATAACTTTCTCTACCTCACACTTTTCCTCCACTCACTGTCCCACTTGTCGCATCTCCCCTCCTCATCTCCCACCACATATGCCACTTTGATCCACATAAAATATGTCCCATTACACTTTAGCTCCTGCTTGTGTGGCCCCCATGCTATCCTCATTTTCATCTTCCCATCCACGTTGTCCACCTAGTCATCTCCATGTATGCTATTCCATGCCGAGCGTGCCAATCACATCGTCGGTTTCCAAGTCCATTGTCAGGCCTCCTCATGAGCATCCAACTTAGATCCAGATGGAATAATGTAGAGGCCACCTAATTCCACAGGTGCAGTGCCAAATCAAGCCTTCTTGATCTCGATGAAGTAGTTATTGAAGTTAGTTGGTGGTGGTTGAACATTGTTTCCACCATAAATGGAAATCCCAAGAAAGGACTATCAACAAGTCAACTCATCTGTAGAACCTTCCTAAAGCATGATTACGTCTAACAAGAGCTCGCTTATGACAGGATACTGCATGCACGGTCTGCCGAGAAGCATGCAGACATAATTCCTTCAATTTAGAGACTCAAGCAAACTTCTGTAGTTTTACTCTAAGTATATAGGAGTCTTCCTCATATTTTTTTAAGTGTCAATGGTTGAGCTAGGCTCCCGTATTGTAAATTTTTAATGAAACTCTAGTTCTTCTAGTTATGTATCTATATTTGAGACTTCTTGTTTAATGTAAGTCATCTTATTTTCATATCTCTGTGAATGAATATGTTAGAACACTCGGGCATGGAGGATCCAGTCGAGGGTAGTTGTGTTTTTTTGATGTAGGTTTTATCATAATGAAAATGCAACCAGTTTTAATCAGTTTATGTTGTGTCTTTTCCCTCCAATGATGAATGCCTTGGGCATGGATGATCCAATCGGTTGTTGTCAATGAATTGTGATGTATGTTTGATTTCATTTCAGTGATAATTTCATTCAATCCCCCGAAAATCTGAACCAAGAGGATCTTTCATTCTAAGTTTTTCCTCCTTAGGCTGATGCAAGATTGGATGTCCATAGAAAAAATCTTCATTTTCCTCAAGTTATCCCCCCTAATCACCCTTATTACTACTTACTGAATGAATTTAGATTGAGACCTCACTTTCCTGTGAATTACGGCCCAGTTTTCTGAGTTAAAGTGATATAATCTTGAGACTGCATCCATTAGACCACCCTTTGAAACTATTCACTGTGACACAAAGACTTATGGGTATTGGACTTACCTTTGCAGCAATCTAGAGGTGACTTCCAGTGCTAACATTTCTGGCGCCGTTGATGGGGACGAATTGAAGATTTTCCCTGGGATTGAATGACAAAGCTTACTGGTTCTGAAGGTGCATCAGAACTTAGTACTTCAAGATTGAAATTGTGCACCTGGGGACTCCACTATGATAAGTCCATTGTTACGACTCCACTGTTTCATCTTTGGCTTCCAGGGGCAGACACATGAGTTCCACTCCACAACTGCCTTTAGAAACACCTGAAGCTGACCTAGAGAAAGTCATCAGAAGATGAAAGATCCTTCAGGAGGGTACTTCAGCTGTTGAACCAAGTATTTCTGATGATTTTCACCATCCTCCTATAGCAAATCCAGTAGTTGTTTCTCACTTTCCTATTACACTAAATATTGAAGCTTCTAAAAGATTAAATTTTGGGAGTGTTCCTACTGATTTCCCCTCTCCCAATTTTGCTACTCCTCCTCTTGTTAAAGATGTTGGTTTTAAAGAGAGGGAAACTTATGTTCCCTCAAGCCCTAAGGATTTTTCTCCAGACCCTTAGTTGTTTCCTTTTGTTCCCAGGAGAACACCTCTCATCTCTCCTGTTTGAACCCCATTCCCTTCCTGGTTCTCCTCCTATTCACACTCCAATGGCAGGAGCTAATCGCCCCCAAAATCGAATGAACTCTATAGTAGCTACCAGATACGCCCCTCTTATTTTGCCTCAGCCTCTTAATGCCCTCCCGGTCGGTGGCTACCATAAGAAAATGCTTAATTTCACGGGGGAGGGAGATATCACTACAAAGGAGCACCTTGCATATTTCTATAGCTATGATGATAACTATGTCATAGTAAATGAAAATGTGTGGATGAGAATTTTTGTCCACAATCTTGATGGAGAAGCCACAAAGTGGTTCAGATCCCTGACCCCTGGATCCATTGATCGGTTTGATGCTTTAGATGATATCTTCTTGAGACAATGGGGGGATAAAAAGGAATTCATGTATTATATCATAGAGTTCGGATCCCTAAAAAGAAAAGAGGGAGAGTTTGTCTCTAACTTCTCAAAAAGATTCAACAAAATGTACAATAAGATCCCTGTTGAGATAAATCCTACAGAGGCTTCTGCCAAAATCACATATTCTAGTGCTTTTGACCCCAAATTCTACCTCTTGTTAAGAGAGAGAAGAGCTACCTCCTTGGCTCATATGCAAGATGCAACCCTGGAAGTAGAGTCCAATATATTGGTAGTTTATCGACTTAGGAATAAGGATGATAGTGACAAAGGAAGAGGAAGATCTGAATCCCTAACCTCCAGTTCCTCTTCCCCCCCCTCAAATGGATGAAGTAACCAAGTTACTAAAATCACTTTCAGCTAGAATGGAAAGGTTGGAATTAGAAGGGAAGAAAACATACATAAATCCTCAAAATTTTGATAACATAGTTAACTTCAGGAGGCTGAATAACAATGCTCCTTAGATTATGCAAAGAGAACCTCAGAACAGAGATAGGGATGATCATAAAATACAGACCCCTATTCAAAACAACCTTATTACAAATGAGGGTGGAGGGGAAGAAGACCTCGATCCAAAAATTCACTGTCTTGAAGATACATCCTCTTCTCCTCACTTAACTCAATCAGCATAGGAGGATTCTCTCATGGACATCCAATTAAACGACTTGAGAAAGGAGGATAAGGCCAGTGATAGCCCAAATAGATACAACCTTAGGTCCAAAAAGAGGAGAAAAGCATGATGTTCGTGATCGACCTACCAGAGCAGAAAATCCAGCTGAAGATGTAGCAAGAAACAACAAGGAGAAGAAAACACAGAACCTCCCACCAGTAGCCAAAGGTCCCATCCCATACGTAAGGGAAATTATGAAGCCCCCTTCCTCCTTTATCTTTGAGCATGAAATTCAAAAAATTAGAATCCCTGTGCCCCTCTCAGAACTGGTCAAGAACGAAGATTTAAAAAATTCCCTCTCTAAGATGTTGCAGTCCGAGCCATCTTGCCATTCCAAAGACTCAATAAATCTCCAAGATGAAAAGCCAACTACCATCCTAGGTCCTATGGTAGAATATAGAGATGATTCATCCCCTCCCTTATATACATCCATGAACATACATGATAAGGTACTGCATAATTGTCTAATGGATTCAGGAGCCTCTCATATTCTCATGCCCAAAACTTTCATGAAGGAACTGGGACTGGAAGTCACCAAAGCATACCATGACTTGTATTCTTTTGATTCAAGGAGGGTGCAATGTCTTGGGGTCATCAAAGATATGGTTGTGACCTTGTTTCAGTTGCCAATGAAAAGTGGGGTCATCGATATTGTAGTGGTTGATGTTCCCCCAAAGTTTGGCATGCTATTGTCAAGATCTTGGATAAAACGGCTTGGGGGAAAATTGCAGATGGACCTCATGTGTGATACTATTCTTGTGTTTGGGGGGGAGGATAGAAGATTGTACAAAGAATCTCAACTGGCCTATATTATTAGTGATGAAGCAGACCCCACCAATCCTCCTATATTTTCCCTTGATACTGATTTGGGATGTAGCTTATTGTAGCTCACTAATGTCCCTGAACCTCCTCTTGCAATCAGAAAAAAGTCCCTTAATCTCTATGAAGATTCTCCTCTGATTACCTCTCTTTGGAAAATTTTATTTGATGGAGACTCTTCTAGGGAAGGTTTTGGTGTTGGGGTGGCCCTTGTTTCACCTGTTCAAGAAATTATAGCTCTGTCATACAAGTTAGAATTTGAAGCTACCAATAATGTGGCTGGGTATGAAGCTCTTGTTTTTGGTTTGAGGGATGCAAAAGATATGGGGATTGAAGAGATATCAATTTTTGGAGATGTTGATTTGATTTTCCAGTAGATCATAAATATTTATTAGGCCAAACACCCTCGGTGCAGAAGTTACAGAAATGAAGTATGGGACCTCATTGACAATTTTTTCTCGGCTTTCAACGTTTCATTTATTCCAAGAGAAGAGAATGTCCTGGCTGACTCTTTGGCTGTTTCAGTAAGAAATTTCAGATTTACTCTGCCACCCAAGCCCAGGTATGATATAGAAGTAAAATATAGGCCCTCTATACCTAACAATGTCAAGCATTGGAATGTGTTTTAGGATGATCTTGAAATCAAAAGATTCCTAGAAACCATGGATGAAATTTCTGCATTACACATTGATCAAGATCCTAGTTCTGACATAGATTCTCATGACGATGTTTTTATGAACAAGATTTCTGATCATCATATTGTTCAGCTGCCCAACAATCACATTCCAAAGGGACTGGTCCCTTTGCAAAGTTTATTTGACAAACATGATGTGGCATTGAAGGGTAAAGTCTCAAATGATGATACTGAAGTAGCTAAGTGTAATATTGGCATAGAGGAGGATCCACAGTTTGTCAAGTTGTCTAACATCTTGCCAAAGAAGCAGAGGGATGAGTATACTAAGCTATTAAAAAAAAATTCTGTTGTGTTTTCTTGGACCTATGAAGACCTCATAACATATGACATCAACATTATTGATCATAAGATTCCACTGAAGGAAGATTCCAAACCATTTAGGCAGAAATTCAGATAGATAAATCCTATGTTGTTTCCTATTATGGAAAGAGAGGTGAATAAGTTGTTGGATGCCCAAACCATTCTCCCCCTGAGATATTCTAAATGGGTGGTCAACCTGGTCCCGGTGAGGAAAAAGAGTGGAGAAATCAGACTCTGTGTCGATTTCAGGAACCTGAGCAGAAGCTCCAAGAAGGACAATTACCCACTACCAAAGATGGAACACATATTACAAAGGGTAACATGTGCATCCAATATTTCCATGATTGATGGCTTTTCTGGTTAGAATCAAATCTCTGTTCTACCTGAAGACAGAGAAAAGACAATCTTCACCACTCCTTGGGGTACATTCATGTATGCCAAAATTCCCTTTGGATTGATGAAAGCAGGAGCAACCTTTTAGCGAGACATCGACATAACTTTCATAGGGGAAAGGGATAAATTTGCGGTCATCTATTTGCATGAAATTTCAGTTTTCTCTAAGTCCGATAAGGAACATTGTGAACATTTGAAAAGGGTCTTCTTAAAATGCAGTAAATTTGGCCTTTCCTTAAATCCCAAGAAGTCATTTTTTGCCATGAAAGAGGGAAAGTTGTTGGGACACATAGTATCAGCTGAGGGAGTCAGTATTGATTCAAGCAGGATGGAGTCTATATAAACCTTATCACTTCCTAGATCCAGGGAAGAGGTTCAGTCCTTCCTGGGAAAAAATAATTTTATGAGAAGGTTTGTTTCAAATTTTATTGAATTGGTGAAGTATATCACAGCCATGGTCAGGAAGGGGAATGAAGTAAAATAGACTTTTGATTCCATAGAATCATTCAATTAAATAAGGAAGGCCTTGACTGAGGCACCTGTTCTTATCAGTCTAGATTACTCCAAGGATTTTCTAATTTTTTATTTTTCTTCTTCTGATACAGTGGCAACTGTTTCATTGCAGAAACAATGTTGAAGGGTTGTAGCAACCTATTTCGTTTTTCAGCAGAGCACTAAGAGATGTAGAGGTGAAATATGACATCATGGAGAAACATGCCTATGCATTGGTGAAATCCCTAAAATATTTCAGGATCTATGTCCTTCATTCAAGATTTATTGCATATGCCCCTCTAGCTTCCGTGAAGGGCACTCTCATTCAGCCTAACATAGATGGAAGAAGAAGTAAGTGGATTGCCAAAATCCTTGAATTTGAGCTAGAAATAAAACCCACCAAATTAGTTAAAGGCGAAGGTTTAGACAAGTTGTTGGATGAATCTATTTGTAAAGCTCTGGGGGTTAAATTCATCAACACTTTCTCAGAGAATCAACAGGCTAAAGTTCCTGATAAAATCCCTCAGGACGACCCTCCATTGGCAGAATGCATCTGGTATAAAGACATTATATATTTTCTGTAAGAGTTTCGACCTCCAGATGGAATGGGGAAGAGCAAGGCAAGAGATTTAAAGCTCAAAGCAACCAGACTTTGCCTTATTGACTAGGTCTTGTACTGGAAAGACCCTTTAGGTGTGTTTCTGAGACGTTTAAACCCACAAGAGGCCCATAATATTATGTTTGATTTTCATGACATCTTGTGTGGGGGGCATCATTTATGGAGAACCATGACCTATAAAATTTTGAGGGCTGGGTAATTTTGGCCTACTCTATTCAGTGATGTCTGTGCAAAATTCAGAGCTTGCATCAAATGTCAAAAATTCTCTAGGAAGCAACAACTCAAGTCTCTAACATTGAAGCTTGTGGTAGCTTTAGGACCCTTTTAGCAGTGGTGCGTAGACTTCGTTGGGGAAATTCATTTTGCTTCAAGTGGTCAACATAGGTGGATCTTACTTGCAAAAGACTATTTCACCAAGTGGATAGAAGGTATTCCCACAAGGAGTGCTTCTCACAAAGTGATCATTGGTTTTCTTGAAGATATTATGGCAAGGTCTAGTTGTCCGAACAGGATCATCACTGACAATGCTGCATCCTTCAACTCTGTGCCATTGATCAAATTCCATGAGGAGTTTGCGATTTCATTGACCCACTCTACCCCCTACTACCCTCAATGCAATGGATTAGGAGAGTCATCTAACAAAATCCTGATAAAGATCATCAAAAGACTGCTAGAGGACAACACGAAAGAAAGGGATTCAAAGATCAAATTTTCTTTGTGGGCCGATTGAATGACAAAAAAAGGTCCCTAGGTATCTCTCCTTTCCAACTTGTATATGGGACTGAAGCATTTTTTCCTTCCCATTTCTCCTTGCCTATGGAAAAATTCTTTCAGGACTACCAAGAAGAACCTGATGATATGATCAGAACAATCCATCAACTGGTAGAAATCCAACAAACTAGAGAGCATGCGATAGACAGAACACATGACCATTAGCAGAAGATCAAGAAAGATTTTGACAAGAAGAGCAGAAAAGAATATTTCTAGCTAGGATATCTAGTACTTAAGTGGGATGCCCCCAAACAGGATAGAGACAAACATGGAAAATTTGAATCCCTTTAGATCAGTCCCTTCAAGATTTCTGAAGCATTTCCAAACAACACTTACAGGATGCAGAATTTGGAGGGTGATGAAGTTTTTGGTGGCCCTATGAATGGGAATTTTCTGAAGAAGTTCTTTATTTGATCCATAAGTGGCTCCCGTGTCTTTGTAAATATTGTTTTTCTTTTTCGTTTCCAGTTTTATGGGTGACTCCACAACCCAATAGATGGCGACTAGAGCTGCAAAGGAAATATTAGAGTCTCGCAGGGAGGACTCTATTCCCCATGGAGCCTAATGTTATCACATGTTTCTATAGGGGGGGATTTTTTTCCCTTGGTTTTGGCCTCTAGGTGACAAAAGGCGAAGAAAGGGGCTAAAAACCCACTAAAAGGTGCTTATCGTAAGTTCGTTGGGGTCGATGTGACCATTTGGCGCACTGTGCTAAGAGGTGTGTAGATCTGGGTGACTGAGATCTGAGCACTCTAGATCGATGATCGTTGATCATATCGGGGCCCCAACATGCACGAACGATATAAATTGTAGGGAGGGCCGTATTTGAAACCATGGTTTTGTGGAGGCGCTATGTGTCATTCAGAGACACACATCGGGTCCAAAAGTGGCGAAGAATCAAAGTTCTTATCGTAGTCCCGATATGCGCATGTGTGTGTTGATAAGTGGCTTCTCTATCCCACCGAAAACTATCCCCCACTCCCTCTCTCTCCTTCGTCCATCACATCCCCCTCTCCCCTATAATTTTCACTCCCTCACACTTGTCTTCCACTCACTGTCCCACTTGTCGCATCTCCCCTCCTCATCTCCCGCCACCTATGCCACCTTTCTCCACATCACCTCCATCCCATTACATCTCAAATCTCGCTTGTGTTCCCCCCACACTATCCTCATTTTCCTCTTCCCATCCACTTTGTCCACCTGGTCATCTCCACGTACGCTATTCCATGTAGAGCGCGCCAATCACATTGTTGGTTTCAACGTTCATTGTGAGGCCTCCTCTTGAGCATTTGACTTAGATCCAGATGATAGAATGCAGAGGCCACCTAATTCCATAGGTGCAGTGCTGACTCGGGCCTTCTCGATCTCAATGAAGTAGTTATTGAATTTAGTTGGTGGTGGTTGAACATCATTTCCACCATAAATGGAAATCTCAAGAAAGGACTGTCAGCAATTCATCTCAGCTACAGAACCTTCCGGAAGCATGATTGCGTCTGACAAGAACTTTCTTCTGAAAGGAGACTACATGCATAGTCTTCCAGGAATCATGCATACGTAATGCCTTCAGTGCATAGACTCGAGAATGCTTCTGTATTTTTACTCTGAGTATATCAGAGTCTTCCTCATATTTTGTTAAGTGTTGATGGTTGAGCTAGCCTCTCGTATTATGAATGTTTAATGAAACAATGGTTCTTCTGGTTATGTATCTATATTTGGGACTTCTTGTTTAATGTAAGTCAACTTATTTTCATATCTCTATGAATGGATGTGTTAGAACACTCGGGCATGGAGGATCCAGTCGAGGGTAGTTGTCTTCTTGTGATGTAGCTTTGATCATAATAACACTGTGACCAGTTTTAATCAGTTTATGTTGCGTCTTTTCCCCCTAATGCTGAATGACTCGAGCATGGAGGTTTTCCGCCTTAGGATACTAGAAGATTGGATGTCCATAGGAGACCTTTTAGTTTTCCTCAATTTCTCTCCCCTAATCACCCTTATAACAACTTACTGACTAAAGTTATATTGAGACCTCACTTTCCTGTGCATTCCAACCTAGTTTTCTAAGTTAAAGAGATATAATATTGAAACTGCATCCATTATACCACCCTTTGAAACTATTCACTTTGACATACAAACTGATGGGTATTGGGCTTACCTATGTAGTAATCCAGAGGTGACTTCTAGTGCTAACAAGGCCCTTTCGGATTTTGGTTGCAGGTTCTATGACACCTGCAACCTCTCCCTTCGTGCTGTTGAACTATCAAATTTCAGGCGCTAGCCCCTTCCTGGATGTGACTTCGGGCTATGAACAGTTGTAAGCACATGATTATGGGTGGACAAAAGTGGTTTGAGACCAAATTGATTTTCTCCCCACAATTCACCACCAATCACCACTTATCCCTTTGGAAATACCGTGGTTACGATTGCAGCCCTCTCTCATATTTTTAAAGTCCGAACTCTTTCTTTCCCCACAATTAAGTGTGACCATTGATCTTGTGATCTTGGGTGGTGCTTGTTGATCGATGGATGAGATCTTCCCTCTTTTGGCCTTGTTCAACTATCATTCAATGACCCTTCTCCTCCTTTTGCACGAACTCCCATATCCCCATGATCTATCAACACGTGCCCTCCTTCCAAATCGATGGCTACGATTGATTTCGTCATTCAAGCTTCAAGAGTTTAAATTCTCAACTCTCACTTCCTCGAAGGTAATTCCACCCAAAGTCAACAATCTGTTGACGCATTTCCGTCACAGATCGATGGTTGTGGTTCACTTCTCTCTTTGGGCTTTGGGAGTTTCAAGTCTAAGTCTTCGCTTTCTTCTGGAATGCTTTCACCCGAAGACCACGATATGTCGATGTGAATCACTCACATATTGACGATTGTGCTTCACTTTGGGTCTTTGGGCTTTATAAGTTTCAAACTTTCACACTTGATGCCTCCTGAATTACTTCTAACCAAAGTACATGATTTGTTGACACGTCTCCTCCTGGATCCCAAGGCTACTATCTGCTTCGTCTCTTCGGGCTTCGAGATTTTCAAAATCATGTGCACTCATTCCTCCTGGAGTGATTTCACCCGAAGACAACAGATTTATGCCATGCATCCCTCTAGATCTGACGGTCCAGGTCTTCTTCAGCTCCTCGGTGATTTCTCCTTCTCCTCATCTATGAACTTCTAAAGTGCTTCCACTCTAGAGTTGTATATCTTGCGCCACCTGTCCCTCTTGATGATGAATGGTCCCTAACCACTTCGGGACTTCGACAGTCTGCTCTCCTATATGCACCAAGGGACTTAAAACTCGATCACTTTTCCTAGATCCTACGACCTGGAATGATCCCTCTCCCTACTAGACGGATCTTGATCGATAATTTGTGAAATCTTCAGAACTTCACTCCTTTGAATATTTCTCTTCGCTATCCCTTCCGAGCTTGATTCCTTTGAGGATTTTGATCTTCCATGCACTCCTTTCGTTTCTAGGATCTTGACAAACTTAGATCGAAGGATTTCTTCGAAAGAAATTCTTCCCACACTCCTTGCACTTCTCTGTTATTTTTCTTTGACCCTTAGTCACTCCTTGATTTTCTGCACTCCTTGCACTTGGTATAAGTTCCCAATGTTACTTCTTAACTTCTCCGAGTCAATTCAATACTCTGTCAATGAAGTCCTTGCGTACAATATGCACTCCTTGCATACGAGTTCTCAAAAGAGAAACAGTTGAAACTTATCCAGTTCATCACAATTTCATATGATCAACCATAAACAATCATACATAAACGAAATGAACTAAAACACACAAATAATATGCCATTCATTCAATCACACCTAAAAATGAATACTTTCTAAGGAATTGGAACAATTCCGTCTATTCTATTCATTCATGAAATAAATTACATAGTATTACAGTTCTTCACTGCATCTTTCCTCTTTTCCTATCTGCTACTCTCTTCTACTCTGCTCTACTACTCTGTCTCTACCCTTTTACAATACAAAAACAAATCTATCTAAGGAGTGGCTCCTCGAGGTCTTCTCCATCCTGTCTGCAACCTATCCTATCAGTTTCTATCGGTTACCTACTTTTTCCTATTACAATAACTATCAGTTATTACCAGATAAGAGTTGACACTCTCTATATGCAACGTCTTACATTCGTATAAGAATTTATAAACAAGATATATTTAAAATCATTGTTTTTCAAAATATCTCAACAAATCGTTATGTTTTTGAGTTAAATGTTGATTGAAATTATGTCATGCTAAGATGTCATATCTTTACCTCCATGCTTGCTTTTTTGACTTTGAAGGTGATGCTCCTGCATCATATACGCCTTATTCAAAATCTCTTCAAGTTTCATTTGTAATTCATTCACTTATGGTGTACTCATCATGTAAGGGGTCTTGGATACTGGGGCTTCTCTAGGCATCAAATTGATGGATAAATCAATATCTCTCTTGGGTGGAAATCCTGATATTTATTTAAATACACATTCAAACCCTTTGAGGACTATATAATATTCAATATTTGTCACCTTGTCTTTAGGTGTCTCTACCATATGTGTTGTAAATATTTGACACCCTTTTATATAAAGTTTCTTCAGCTGTAAGGTTGTAACTTGTCTAATGGTTACTTCCCTAAGACTTCCCTATACTATCCTAAGTTTCCTTCCTCATCCAAGCAAGTAAATGCATTATTATAATAGTATAGGACAACATGAGGTTGGTCTAACCAATCCATACCAATTAGGAAATCATAGGATCCTAAAGCTATAATGTTCAAATATTATCTTTTGCGCGGTCCATTCATGTCCATTGGGCATTCCCTAACCATCTCATTAATTTTCCTTTTAGCTCCTGTAGCCAGCTGCACCAACCAATATTTTCCAATATTTTTTCTTGGCAATTGAAATCTTTCCACCATTTTAGGATCTAGATAACTAAGACTAGATCCTGAATCAATTAAAATAGAAATGGGTTGGTTGTTGATCTTACCTTCCACTTCAATCATATGTGACTGAAACTCAACTTTCTTGATATCTAGGGATGAGTAGATCCTAGGTACATTTCTTCCGAAATCTTGTTGTACATTGTGAACAATCCTCACTTTTTCAACTCTTTGAGGGAAATCTCTGTACATATGATCTCCCCCACAACCCCAAAATCAAATAGGTGGTTTTCTTGGTCTTTTCCCCAATATCTCAGTCATTCTAGGTTATTTAGAAGTTGTCTTTCACTAAGAGTTATTTTTGAAGAATGATGGCTTAGTTCCCTTCTTCTTTTGTTCCATATTGATTTTCTTCTTTTCTTCTCAATATTTTTGGAAAGTTGTTCTTCCTTTATGTTGATCATAAAGGAATTTATCTCACTTTATAGTTTCATCCAATGTTTTGGGATCATCATATTGTATCTTGTCGCTGATAAATGATGGAATCCCACTAAAATACCTATGAATCTTAACTTTCTCATCCTTGATGAAAGACACATACTTTAGCATCTCTAAAAATATCCTTTCATATTCATCTATGGTCATACTCCCAAGCTTGAGTTCAAATAAATCCTTCATTTTCTTGTCATAGTATCACTTAGTCAAGTATTTCTTCTGAAAATACCTCTTGAATTCCATCCAAGTAACCTTATTCTCATCAATGTGTTGCACCTGCACAAATTGGTCCCACCACATTGATGTTTTTCCTTTGAGCTGATAGATGGCAATTCTTCCTTCTACTTATGAGGAGTAATTATGCAATTGAAAATACTTCCTCATGACTAGCATCCATGTCTTTGCATCCTCATCCTTCTTGTGATCACCATAAACTATAGGAGGCTTGACTTTGTTCATTTATCCATGTAGCTCATCCACCCCATACCTCTTCTTAATTTTCCTGACAAGGGATAAACTTGAACTACTGTGTGCTCTCCTAGTTGAATGCCTGGGGAAGTGACGGTGATTCCTACCAATACTTTTTGTTTTTCTCCTCTCATCATGAGATCTATGAATCCCTTATCTTCTTGACTCCATCTCCTTATCCGTTTTCTTTTCTATTATGTAAAAAATATGCATTAACTTGATGTTGAAGCCTTCTTGCTGCTCCTTGGATTTCATAAGCCTCTCATTATTAGCTTTGTAACTCTAGACATCCTTTTGCAAAATTTTTATGGTCTCTACCAATTTCATTCTTTCTTCCTTAACTTCTCCATGTTCATTTGAATTTCTACCTTCATTACCCATACTGCCATACATCCCTATGATCTCATCTTCATGGCTACCCCCAATGATTTTGAACTCTGTGTTGATCATGTTCTCATCTAAATGATTTTAACTTTGCAAAATGAGCAATCAACAAAATTTGTTAGGCTAAATAATTTAATAAATTCATGAAATTATGTACAATTTGTTCCAATAATGCATCAGAACTGTTTCTTCAGATTTCTCATGAAATTAACTTCCTAGATCAATTTTTTGGGTGATTGTTTAGAACCTTTTGCCCAAGGCCTTTCCAATGATTCCTCCCTTTCTCAATTCTAAGTCTTGAGAAGATAGTTATGGTCATTTGAAAATTTCCCATTAATTCCTTCTTTTCACACTTCAACTAGGTGCAAATCTGAACTGTAATTATGCATTTTTGCACCTACTCCATTGGATTTCTGGCAGGATCCCAATTGTGTTCCTTAATAAAAATATTCGTTACATGCTGGCCAATTGTTACCCGCATATGAGCTTCAAGTTGTTAGATACAACCTACTGAATTTTTAGTCCAATTAATATTTTTGGCCCTGAATGCTACAGGTTCCTTCTATGCCCTCTTAAATTTTTTTAACATGCCCATAATTTTAATTTAGATCCATGAATGTTTTCTATGTTTCGATAGATTTCCATAGACTTCTACTATGCTTCAATCAGATTCCATAGAAAGAAGTTATGACCTTCAGAAGTTAAATGTGGCTTAAAATTTACTCTCCATTTCCTGGGTTGTAAATCACTCATCCTAACTCTGTTTGACAAATGGAATACACTATTTTAAATCTATTGTCGAGATATTTCATTTGAGTAGCTAAAAACACTATTCAGGGCCTCAAAAATTCCCTGCAAAAGCATAACCTTCCAAAAATATCAAATTCTGTGAAAAATCATTGGTTTTTATTGTTGTAGACCACTAAATCAACTTCGTGCACACCCATTCAAAAATATACACTAATATTTAGCACGTGAAAGTTATACATGTGCAACGGAAAAATGTAGCCCATGCAATGCGCACCTATATCCAGTGCACACCACTTTTCTGTCACGCTAATATCTAGTGCACACAACTTTTGTGTCAAGCACCAATATCTACTATACACAAATTTTGTGTCGCACGCCATTATCTACAGCGTACAACTTTTGTGTCATGCGCCAATATATAGTGCACACAATGTTTTTGTCACACACCCATATTCCACATGCATTGCAAGCTCCGCACCACAAAAAACCAAGGTTCAGTCCACTCACAACACATACCAATATTCCCTGTTCTCCACTAATTCTACTTTCATGCGGCGTGAATATTTAATGCGCATGCACTGTATACCAACACTGCGCGTTTACCAGGATATTTTCTCTACACTCTACCAATACTCAATTCCCAAGCCTTGCACACCAATATTATGCATGTGCCACAATATCCGCACCATCAAATGCCAAATTTTAGTGTGCTCACCCACACACCACTATTATGCGTCTGCCACCAAATCTGCACCACGTAGTGCCAAAATTTTTGTGCGCAGACCCATGCACCATTATTGTTTTGTGCATCACTAGCTCTGCACCATGCAACACCGAATTTTAGTTCACACATCCATGCACCATTATTTTTCCGTGCATCACCAACTCCACACTGTACAACACCAAATTTTAGAGTGCACACCCGCACACCATTAAGTTTCTGCGCATCACCAACTTTTCATCTTGCAACATTAAATTTTAGTGTGCACATCCATGCATGATTATTTTTTTGTTCTTAGATGTTTTTCCATAATTTTTGTTGCAGAAATTGGGGATTTTGCCCAATTTCTCTGAATTTTGTCTTGGGCACCATGGCCGCTCTGTAAACTCGAAAATTTAGCCATCTACAAGCCCCGATTTTTCCCATTAGAAATTTGCATTACTTAAATTTAATTTTTGGCTCGATTCTTCACATTACCCATGATATTTCTCTCAATTTTACTACAATAATTTAATCAACAATTTGCAGACTTGCTCCAAAAATTAATTCTCTGCAGATTTCCTCTTCAACATTCTTCTAACTTGGCCCATCCATGTTCAATGTTGAAAACTAGGCTTTGATACCACATTGTAGCATCCCCAGTCACTAACTAGGCTATACCACTTAAAATTTCAAACTCTGATACTAATTTAAGTCATAAAAATACTTTACAAATGCACAAATTCATACAAAATGATAACAAAAATATGCATGCAACATATACGGGAAAAACCCATGAAAACAAATGCATCGATATTAATGTAGAATATGAATTAACACACAATTGACACTTATCTTTTATTTAAAATAAAACCAACTACGTGTAGAACTTCCATGTTCCTCCCAACCTTAGACCGCACTACGCATAACTCTCAGTAGTGGGTCACCCCTGAGTTGGAGCTTAAACTCCACCTGGGTAAAGGATTCCTAACTAGGATAAGGTATCTTAGACATCATGAAACTTAGTCATAGGTGTCGACTCAAACCAACAGCCTACAATCCCTTATTACGCACATGCCTGTCCCACCCAAGGAAGTGTGGCCCTTCTTTGCTCAATAGTCCCTCGGCTGCCCCACTCCCTTTATGGGGATTCAACAATAGACAGGAAATGAAGTGTTAGAGCCATGTAGCTACAGATTGACACCTTCCAGAATCAATTCCCAACAAGTCTTTCACCTGGAGAGAATGCTCATAGGCATGACAACCCTCCTCTTGAATATCATACTATCCTGACAACTCGCTTCTTTAGTCCAGCTCCAAAGCTAACCAGGGTACAGGTACACATACAAGTATAGTAACAACACGGTACGCATGAAAACTAAGTGAGTGAAGGAATGATGATATAAAATGATAGGAAAATTAACTAAGTCCAAATTATATGTATGCATGTTCCCAACTTGACACTTGTCATGTTGAGAACTACCTTGGGCCCACTTGTCCCCATCCTTAGAAATTAGGATAAAATAATTATCCATACTTTATGCTTTAAGGAATATTAATATAAATTCCTTTGGGCTTAAGCCCTCCTATCTTAGCTCCTTATCCTTAACTCTTAGCCCCATTTCCATATCTAGTGGAGTTTATCCCCCCATACTCTTTAACATGGTTGGTGTGCAACAATGATGCGTTTTCATTAATTTTTTCATGTGATTACATATTAGAATGATGGATCACTAGACATTTAACACCTGGATCTCCAGCCTAATTACTACGCATGCACTCTAGCCTCAGAATACATATACACAAAGGAACCTTAGGCCCAAAACCACACACTTACTCCATTATTTGCAAACTCAAGATGGTGCACACTCTTTCTTTAATGCACAATCTTGGCACACTTACACAGGTGTGTGATACATTATAAAATGTGTGAACTTATTTGGTATGAGATTCCCACGCACTAACTCAATGCACGTAGAACCGAACCAAATACCTTGTACGATTAGATCACCAGCTTATATGTATAATTACATTTACATTTATATCTACAATTAGGGTTCAGCCTAGGGGTATTACATGGAGCCTGAAAAATTCCTGCCAAAATTTGTTGGTGAAAGTTGGATCTTGGTCAAAGACAATAGAATGAGGCATGCCATGAAGTTTGAATTTATTACCCATAAAACATTGAGTCAACTGTGGATGCAGTGAATGAGTGTTGAAGAGAACATAAATGAGAATATTTGGAAAGACGATATACTACCACCATGATGACTAAATTATTTCCCAATTTAGGGAGGCCAACAATGAAATCCATAGAAATATCCCTCCAAATAGTAGGGGAAATCAAAAGAAGTTGGAGAGTTCCTGAAGATTTAACTGTTTCTACCTTATTTTGTTGACATGTATCAAATTCAACCACAAAGGTGTAGACATTCTATTTCATACAATCCAATAAAAAAGAATGTTTGACCTATTCATATGTTTTGGTAAATCCTAAATTCCTAGTTGTGGGTGAAGCATGAAGCTCAGAAAGCACTGTGGATTTAAGTTGTGACTGTTTTCTTAAACAAAAATGACCTTTGTAGAAAATATCTTCATTGTGCCAAGAGTACCCTAGAGAATCTTGAGAAAGATGTTGCAATTGTTGGATCATGTGAGAATGTTTGGGGTCTTGCAGCCATTCCCGACGAATAGCTTGGAGCCAATCTGGTGCAATGAAGGAGAGGGAAAAGAGGGACCCTTCATATTCATACTTCCTAGAAAGATAATCAACAACCAAATTTTATTTTCCCTTCTTGTAAATTATCTCATAATCATATACAAATATCTTGTTCACCCATTTTTGTTGCTCTATGGATGAAATTCATTGTTCAAGAAAATAGTTGAGGCTTCGATGATCAATTTTAATTTGGAATAATTTCCCCAATAGATAAGGATGCTAGATATACACCATATGAAAAATAGCCAGCAATTACTTTTCATAGATTGATTGGACCAAAGGTCTCTCTGAGAGTTGTTTTCTAGTGAAATCCAAAGACCTGCCATCTTGCATAAGGATTGCCCCAATTCCTTTCCCTAAAGCATCATATTCAAGGAAAAAATTCTTGGTGAAATCGGGAAGTGTCGGGATAGGAGTTTTACACATAGCCTTTTTCAAGTCAGATAAGGATTGATTGACATTGGTATTCCAAGTGAAAGAATATTTTTTAAGGAGAGCAATGAGAGGTGCTACAATTTTTCCATAATTTTAATCAAACTTGCGATAATATCTCGTTAAACCTAGAAAACCACACAAGCTATTAATATTTTTACGATGAGGTCAATCCTTCATAGATTCAATTTTATTAGGATCTGCCTTTATGAAATACTTGCTGATAATATGACCCAGGTACTCCACTTTAGAGGCTCCAAAGGAACATTTAGACTGTTTGAGGAAAAATTTGTTCTGGGAGATTAAATGGAGAACTTGATCCACATGGGTGATATGGGACTTCCAAGTTTTACTATAGATGAGAATATCATAAAACAAAACTAAATAAAAAATGGAGGAAAGGATGAAAGACATGATTCATGAGACTTTGGAAAGTGGAGGGAGAATTACACAAGAAAAAGGGCATGATCAAGAACTGATAGTGAATCTCATGGGTTCTAAATGTAGTATTGGGAATGTCTTCTTATTTCATATGTATCTAGTGGTAGCCATAATGAAGATCAAGTTTAGTAAAGTACTGAGCACCACTCAATTCATCCAATAGGTCATCAATGATAGGAATGGGAAATTTGTGTTTGATGGTGAGTTTGTTGAAGGAACAAAATTCCAGACACATGCGCCAAGTGCCTTCTTTCTTGAGTACCATGACCACATGAGAATAATAGGGAATGGTACTAGGACATATAACAACCACTTCAAGCAATTCGTGAACAATTTTCTCAATTTCATTCTTATGGGAAATGGGATGATGATAAGGGCGAACGTCGATAGGAAGGTTCCCTAGTACTAGAGTAATGGAATTATCATGAACACCACAGGAATGGAAGATTTCATGGGGAGTGGAAAAAATGGATTGGTGTTGAGAGAGGATATATTGGAGGTCATGATGCATAGAGGGTGTCTCAATTTATTAATGGAATGAAGTTTGGAAATAATTCCCAAATGACCTTTCTGGAGGATCTTTTCCATTCTATGGGAACTGATGATCTGAAGGGATCATATTGTGATGCCTTGGAACTTATACTATTGTACCTCATGTTGTAATTACATGGTTAATTCCCTAGAATCCATGAGGATGGGGCCTAGAGTGCATAACCATTATCACAATGTCACAATCATCCATGCTAATAAAAAAAATATGATATTTCAGGTGGTACTGACCAATTTGTAGGGACACGTTTTCACAACACCCACCACATTTCATGGAACCATCATTGGAAATCACATGGATTTGAAAATTGTTGATGGCATAGATATAACAATTGATTTCCTGGGAAATGTGAGAGTGAATAAAATTATGGGTGTTACCAATGTCAACAAGGGTTATGAATTTCCTATGCCTAATGTATCCGATTAGCTTCAGGGTTTGGGGAGTAGAGAAGCTAGTGAGGGAATACAATGAAATCAATGGTTCATCTTCTGGTAGATCAACGGGAAAAGTAGTATCATATGTTGGACAATTGGTTGTCATTAATGTAAATCCTTGGATAGTGGTCTTGGAGATTGATTTCAACCTTTAGAGATTTATTTCAACCCTTGGAGAGGTCCAAATATGTTGTATAGTTAATTGACACTTGTATGATCGATATTGATGGTGAGTTAGTTGGGTACATTTGATGTATTTTGCATGAATCCCTGGAGGTGGGGTTATGGGTCCCAAAGTTGGTTTAGTAATATGGACATGAAGGATAGTGAAATTACAATTTAGACACTCATAGAGGGATAGTCCTTTTCATGCAATTTATGATGCTATGTGGTACGTCACATGGTTCCTCGTGGTTAGGGATATATGGCCTTGTAAAGTTGGAAGCCCCAAAGACTGGTCAAGAAGCCCATAGTTGGTTACAAGTCTTGGTGAAATGGTAAAGTGGTTGTAACAAGAAACCCCTAAAATAAGGAAATATGTTGCTTAGAAACAATATAAATACAACTCAAGGCGTCATTCACAAGCACACTCACACTCTTATTTATTGATTATCTATCTTGTGAACTGGTGATATTTTGCTAAGGTTGTGATGGAATATTTATGAGGTAGAAAAAGAAGGTCGAAGGTGAAATTCTCAGCGTTGCAACAAACCCTAGTTTATGAGGTATTGGTAAGTTGCAGATCAGCAGGGAACAAATATACGTAGGTTGTAGTGGAGGAAAGCACAAATATTTGCGGACTGTAGAAGAGAAAATCATGTATATGTAAAAGGACTTGTGAAAGGTTGTGAAGGGATGTTGGTACTGGGTTGTTGAGGATTGTGGAAGAGTTACATGTCACTTTACAGTACAACAGGTTAGCTATAGGATCAGAGGTAATTTTTAAGGGTTATGATTATGATGTTATGGTACAAGCATGGTGATGATAGTATGTGATATGATACATATTGGTGATTTAATGGTACATTGATTAGAGGCATTATTGACTATCTTTGTGTATGGCCTGGTTACATGTTATGGTGTATAATTGAGGCTTATCTTACTGTACATGCCATGATTGAGAGTGATATGGTATATAGTTGAGACATATCATGAGTGATATGGTATAGGGTTGAGATACATTGTTGGTACATGGTGTGGCACATATGTTGATGTACATGGTTGATGTGCATTGTTCGAACATAGTATGGTATAGGATTGATACATGATATGGTGTTGATGTACATGGTTGATGGTTGAGGCATATGGTATAGGTTATGGTACATGGTTGATGCATGGCTTGGTACAAGCGTTGGTTCATGGTTGATGAACTTGTTTTAGTATAGGTTATGGTATAGGGTTGTGCTTGGTATGGTATAGGTTAATGGTTTGGTACATGGTTAAGACACATACCTTGTGATGGTATGTTGGTGATATTAGCACATTCTTGGTAGAGGCATGTGTTGGTGATGTTTGAGATCTAGTTAAGATTTCTCCTTGGTATATGATCCATGTGAGAGGATCTAGTTGAGTATAAGTGACATTGACAGGTTGGACAGGTTGATCAGTGATAGTGGTAGTGAAAGTGATGGTAACAGTGGCATTGGAAATGATAGTGCAGTGATTTTGGTAGTGACAGTTGGTCTACACTTATATTTTAGGGTGGAAGGATGGGGCAAGGAAACGGGGTTGTATGATCCTTCCGGTTGGTGCCAGAGAATTAGGGAGTTGGATCTTCCTTTAGGTTGGAACCTGAGAACTAGGTGGTTGTAGCCACATTTTACTTGGAGATAGAGAACCCATGGGGTTGTAACCTCCTTCTGGTTGGAGCCAGAGAATTCAGGGAGTTGTAGCTTCCTTCAAGTTGGAGCTTATAAATTAGGGGTTGTAGCCTCCTTCCAGTTTCAACTGGATAATTGGGAATTTGGTGCTTCCTATGAATGAATTCTTGATATACATATATATATATAAGAAATAATTCTATGGTTTTCTCCCATTTGGGTTTCCACGTAAATACTGGTGTATAGTGTTCTTGATGTGATGTTTCTTATTATTACATGCTTATGAAATATATATTGAATGCAATCATAGATGATACATATATGATAAATTGTTGAACATTGTTGATAAAGTGAAAGAATATATATTGTGGTTAAAAGTGGTATAAAGTGCTCATATTGATTCACCCCCCCTCTTAGTATCCCAACATCATCTGTTGGGGGTAGCTCTTCCATTGGGGAAGATTCAATATCCTCATCATCAACATACTAAAAAATGACCATAAAAATATTATGTTCCTTACACTTGTGCCCATGAAAATAGTTGTCATCACAATTATAGAAAAGACCCTTGAGTTGGCATTCCTCCATTTTTACCCGAGTTAAGGTAGTTATGTTTTACCCTTGAGGAAGTATTATTGGTTATATTGGTGTATGGTTTGGTTACATGTTATGGTGTATAATTTAGGATTATCTTATGGTACATGACATGATTGAGAGTGATATGGTATATAGTTGAGACATATCGTGAGTGATATGGTATGACATAGATGTTGATGTACATGGTTGATGTGCATGGTTGGAACATAGTATGGTACATGGTATGGTACATGATTGATACATGATATGGTGTTAATGCACATGGTTGATGGTTGAGGCATATGGCACAGGTTATGGTACATGGTTGATGCACATTTTGGTACAGGTGTTGGTGCATAGTTGATGCACGGTTTGGTATAGGTGTTGGTCCATGGTTGATGCACGGTTTGGTAGAAATGGGCTCGAATTTCATTCTTTAGGAAACTGATAAAACATTCCCCAAAGAAGGAATTTTCCATGCCCTTTGTTTCAAAATCCAAGTGCTCAAAGGCAGTTATAAAGTCTTACACTGTGCTAGACTATTTCAACTTGGTCAAATGGCCTAAATAGTGGGCATTGATGTCAAATCATTCATAAATATATGAAACATACCCAAGAAACAAACCCTTGGCGTGAATTTTTATGCCATTGCCACCATTTCCAACGTTCAAAATACAGATAGAGAAAAACATAACAAAGTTTGGCCAACTCATCAGTAATTCCATGCAAAGAAAAATAATGATCTATTTGGGTGACCCAACTCGTGGGATCAGATCCATCAAATTTATTGGCCTCAACTCAGGGAAGACATGGGTCACAATGAAATGGGTTGGACTATAATCCTATAGTAAGCAGGGAGTTGGGACCATCTACTTGGGAGGGTTAGTCAAGTAAGGAGGGGCCCTAGCACCGGTTCAACAACTGGTTGAGAATGGCATTGAGGGAGTCGAATTATCCCTCTAATTTGTCAAATTGAACTTCAAATTTGGAAAATTCAGTTTGGACTTGGGCATCAAAATGATCAAACTTGGCCCTGTTTTGTTTGATTCTAGCCTGTAGTTTGTGTGTGCAAGTGGTGGAAATTTGGAAAGTTGGGGTGCATGAGATGGGGAGTGGGTCCATTGAAAAAATCTATATAAGTGATCTATATCACTGTGATTAGGGAGATAAGGGAAATCCAAAGGGATAAGTGTCAAACAAGGGTGCCAGGAAGGGTAGGTGGGACCATAAAAAAAGAATTATAAGTGATAGGTACCACAATGATCAAGAAAAAAATGGGAATCCACTAGGATAGGTCCCAAATAAGGGTATCGGGAAGGGGGTAGGGTTCATATAAAAAAAGGATTAAAAATGATAGGTACCATGATGGTCAAGGAAAATAGATGAATCTAATGAGATAGGTACAAAATAAGGGTTTTGGAGGGACCACTGTACTCTTTTTTCTAACTCCTAAAAATTTATACTCCAACCTGAAGAATGTTGTAGTGATGAATTGCCCAAATTGTTAACATGAAAAAATTATGTAGGAATTCCACAACCAGAATGCAGGAGGGAGGGTTTCATGAAAATAGATCTTATATTTTCCTTTTTTGTTATGTTTATGTCCCAAGGGTTAGGGTTTTCAAGGTTCTTACAGAAAATTGTTTTCCCTGTGCTATAACTCTATGATATATGTTCATGATCAAACAGTAGCACTCGACGCAATATCTCAGGGAACCAACTAAGGAGGCTTTATCGTACCCTTAGCCATACTACCCGATTACCTAGGTACTAGAGAGTATATTCTTGAGTGTTGTTTTTGGTGTCACTATAGCAGTCGAGCGACAGATAGACTAATCTATAGACAGTTTCAGGAGACCTAGGGGAATCTCAATATACTTGACGATACATGAGAGTGATGGTTGTGTACAAATTATGTCTGATGCAGTACTACTCGAGGGGTACAAACAAGGGTTACATAGGTTTCCAACATGGTGAATCCCTAGATACCCAAGGGTTATGGATCGACCTAGATATCTTGAATCCCTCCATAGATAAACCAACTGGTTGCCTGACTGCTATAGTGCCACCGAGAAAAACAATCGAGAAGATACTCTCTAGTACCTGGGTTATCCGTCCTAGTACAAGCCCCTATTATTCTCCTGTGTTCATGGTACTTAAGAAAGAAGGCTCTTGGTGCATGTGTACTAACTTTTGCAGCCTCAAAAAACTCACCATCAAATACAAATTTCCTATTCCTTCCATTGATTATCTCTTGGATGAATTGAGTGGTGCCTAGTTCTTTACTAAACTTGATCTTCGTTCTGGCTACCACCAGATATGTATGAAAGAGAAAAACATTCCTAAGGCTGCATTTCAAACTCATGAGGTCCACTATGAGTTTTTGTTCATGCCCTTTGGCTTGTGTAATGCTCCCTCCACTTTCCAAAGCCTCATGAATCATGTATTTCATCCTTTTCTCCTTCATTTTGTATTAGTTTTATTTGATGATATTCTCATCTATAGTAAAACCTGTACAACCCATATTGCTCATGTGGATTGAGTTCTATATATACTCTCTCAGCACCGAATTCTCCTAAAAAAATCTAAATGTGTTTTTGGAGCCTCAAAAGTCGAGTACTTGGGTCATATTGTTGGAAATGCAGGTGTCAGGGTAGATCCTAAGAAGATTAAAGCCATGTAGGATTGGCCTCGCCCCAAGACTCTCAAAATATTGTGTGGTTTTCTGGGTTTAACATGATATTATTGCAAGTTTGTTAAGAATTATGGAAATATTGTGGCACCTCTCATGTTTCTCCTTAAAAATAATTCTTGCACTTGGAATCCTACACCTGATTAGGCCTTTCAAGCCTTGAAGGTGGCCATGTGCACCACTCTGGTCCTGGCCCTTCTTTATTTCACAAAGACCTTTGTCCTCGAATGTGATGCTTCCGAGAGAGGAATTGGAGTAGTCCTTATGCAATATGGCTGTCCTTTATCCTTTACCAAAAAAAATCTATCAGAGAAACATTTGGGCCAATCAATATATGAAAAGGAAATGTTGGCTATTCTATATGATGTGGATCTCTCACACCCTTATCTATTGGGGAAACACTTCCAAATTAAGAAATATCATCAAGGCCTCAAGTATTTTCTGGATCAACGCCATTCCTCCCCGGAGAAACAAAAATGGATGACTAAGTTCTTTGGATATGATTATGAGATCATAGTGTCAAGAAAATATGAATATGAAGGGTCTATTTTTTCCCTCTCCTTCATTGTACTATATTAGCTCCAAGCTGTTTGCAAGGAATGGCTACAAGATCCCAAAATTTTGCATATGATCCAACAATTGCAAGCTAATTCTCCAGTTTCCCCAGGGTACTCTTGGTACAATGATGATATTTACTACAAAGGCCATTTGTATTTAAGTAAACAATCACAACTTAAATCCACGCTGCTTTATGAGCTTCATGTTACACCCATAGCGGGGCACTCAAGGTTTACCAAAACCTATGATCGAGTCAAACGTTCTTTTTTTTGGGATGGTATGAAACAAGACGTTCACACTTTTGTGGGAAAATGTGATGTTTGTCAACACAACAAGGGAGACACAGTCAAAGATACTGGCACTCTTAAACCACTTCTCATTCCACTCACTATTTGGAGGGATATGTCTATGGAAATTATTGTGGGATTACCTAAATCGGGTAATAATTCAATCATCATGGTGGTCGTTGATTGTCTTTCCAAGTATGCTCATTGTTTTCTATTCAACATCCATTTACCACCTCCATTGCGGCTCGAATTTTCATGGATCATGTTTTCAAGATTCATGGCATGCCTCATTCTATTGTTTTTGATCGAGATCCCACTTTCACCAACAATTTTTGGCAATAACTATTTAGGCTACAGGGAACCCAATTGCATCTCAGAACAACCTATCATCCCTAGAATGATGGTCAAACTGAAGTTGTCAACAAGTGTTTGAAAACATATTTGAGGTGTTTTCCATCTGAAAGGAAAAATCAGTGGGCTCAATGGCTACCACTAGTTGAATGGTGGTACAACACTTCTTACCATACAACTATTCGCATGAATTCTTTTGAAGCAATATATGGAAAAATTACACCTTTAGTTCTATCATACAAGTCAGGTGTCTCAAAGGTCCAGGTGGTTGACCAAACGCTTATCATTCGAGAGGCTATTCTACGTACCCTCAAAGAGAATGTGGTCATGGCTCATAATTGCATGAAGCAACAAGCAGATCAAGGTCACTCTGAATGTCAATTTGTTGAAGGAGACGGTGTGTTTCTTTGATTACAACCTTATGAGAAAAATTCACTTGAGGTTGACCATCATCATAAACTAATGCCCAAAGTTTATGGTCCTTATACAGTCCTCAAGCGCATGGGACAGGTGGCCCATCAGTTAGCTTTTCCCATTCATTCTAAGCTCCATCATGTTTTTCATGTATCTTTCTTAAAGAAGGTGATTGGAACTAAGTGCCAAACTCAAGCCAAACTTCCTGAGTTGGATGAAGAAGGCTCCATCTGGTTGCAACCACAAGTAGTTTTGGACCAGTGCGAGCATCATCTTCGTCAGTGCACCATCAAGGAAGTGTTAGTCTAGTGGAAAGATATAAATCTAGCAGATGCCACTTGGGAGCCAACTACCATTCTGCAACAATTTCCTCATATCAAGCCTTGAGGACAAGGCTATTTTTAAGGGGGAGGGCATGTTAGGGACCTAACCTCCCTAACCCCTCACCTAGGTAGAATAATATATTTCCATGCAATAAAGGCTAATATTAATAAGGCCTAGAAATAAGGAAGAATAAGTCAAATGTAAGAAGACCTAATAAAATCTTCTGCTTCTATAAGGATTTTCCTCTATATTATTCTTTTGTATAGATAGATTTAGTATAAATAGGAGTAGAGGTCATAAGAATTTTTGTCTTGAGAATTATTTTAATAGAGAATTTCTCTGCTAGAGGTTTCCCCCTCGAAGAGGCAAGTGAACATTGTTTCCTATCAATATAGGTATCATTCTTGTGTTGTGGTTTCATTTGTTGTGTTGTTATGTTTTTATTCTATACAATATTTATGTTTTTGTCTATTATAATAGATCTAGTACCTTACAATTTCATTAATGTTGTTTTTTATGGTTTTATGGATGGTTTTGATTATCTGACATAGTAATGATGGGTAACTATGTTTTTTTTATTACAGATGATGGACCATGATGTTAAGAGGCCCTTGTGGTGAGGGATAAAATAGTGATAGGGTAAGAGTGATTTGTTAGGATTAGATGGATTCAATGCTATGATGAGGAAAATGATGGGCCAACGAAACATCCATAGGGGGATCCTATAGGTGGAGGATACATAGGTAGATAGGTGAGGTTGTAGGATCTGTTATATTATCTACAACATTGATTTGATTAGGTACTGCATGGAGTTTCAGATATGAGATGGATAGAGGTGCAAGACAAGGAGGTATAGGAGGATTCCATAGGCCTCGATCATGATTGGTGCCCATTGGTATGATGAGTTGTGGTGATAAGTGTAGGGGTTATTGGGAAAATGAGGCCTCTAGCATGTGTAGTGCCTCCAGTAGAAGGGGAGCCTCCAACTAGCGGGGGGCTTCCAGATGGGGGTATTCTCGATCTTGGTCCACCTTAGGGGAGAGATATTTGTGAGGTATGGGTAAGGCCTGCATTTGTGTATATTCTTATTTCTATGGGTGAGGACCATATTTTTTATACATGGCATGTATATGGGAAATGACCCCATTTTGTATATGATAGGAGATATCGACCGTAGTGAGGGTCGACCCTTTGTATTGTACCCCATATTTCAAACTATATATATATATATATATATATAGTCCATAATTTCATTTTCAATGTGATCTGTAACTTGGTTCTCACCCCTAGGAATATGTGTGAATGTAATGGATTCAAAATTCCATTATAGAAGTTTAAATTGTAGGTGTTTTCTAAATAAGTAAGAGTCTCAAACATGGTAGACATTGATCAACTGTAGGATGACAAGTTGGGAATACAAAAATACACTAAAGTGGTGAATGTGAAGGTGAGAAACATCAACTAGTAGGTTGATCATTGAAACATACTCTTATTGGTTATTAATAGTTGGACCTAAGAACATACTATTGGAGTGACACAATTTTTTTGTAAGTGACTAAATGGCCTAGGTCACCAAAGTGAGGTTTCTAGTCCATTGACTAGAACCATCGTCAAAATCGAGGTGATATGTTGGTGAATGATTCATTTGGTAAAGAAACAAGGGAAAGTGATCAGAAATGTGAAAACTTTGATGTGTGTGTAAAAAGATTAAAAAATATATGAGCATTTTTACAAAAGAAAAATATGCACATGGAGGTGATTTGAAGTAGAATGGCTACTCAAGGGTAAAACCTTTTCAATTATAACCCATTTATAGGGTCCTTAAGGAGGCTTCCATCGGGGTGAGCAAGGATGTATGCTCCCTTTGCAAGGCAGTGTTTGGCGATGAAAGGGTCGTTCCAAAGAGATTCAAACTTTCGATGCAAAGCCCCTCTATAGGATGCTAAGAAATTAATCATTTATTAAATACATACACAATAACAACTTCGTTTTAGCATAATTTCATTGATTTTCATTTACACAATTCTTCTACATTTTCTCAATGATAAATATAGATAACGTGATGAAATAAGTAATATGATAACTCTATGATTTAGAACTTAAAACAAAAGTATATACAAAATATCAATAACCAAATACCATCGAAAAATACCTCCACCTTAGCTTGTCGAAGCTCATCGGTTGTAATGTAGTCCTGGGCGCTTCCAAGCATTCTTTTCCTACTTTCCTAGAGTGAAACAATAGAATTCTCCCTGCCAAATAGGAGCCTAGCCAACTTCCTAGCTCCAAGAAACCTTTCGGTTTCTTGGCCCTCCGTGCCCATGACTCCAAGAATAGAAAAGCACAATGCTCAAAGAAAACCATCATAAGAAATATATCTTCCAAAGATTTCACAACCTCTCATCATGCTCAAACCTCCCAATCCCCCTTTCCTCACCACTTCTCCTCCCTATTTATCAAGTTTCCATACACCCTTCCCCAAGTCTCCTCAACCACCCTCATTATTATCCATCAACCTCCCTTATCTAGATATTTTGGGAAAATATTAAAGTAAAACTAAATATAAATGACTTGCATTAAACAACAATAATTAAAATGAAAAGTCTTTCTTCTCATGCTAGCTAATAAATGTTATTTGATAATTTTCCTCAAAATGTACATACCACTCCACCATTCTCATTTAATTCATCATACCCACCATCTATCAAAATCAAGAAGGTATTTAATGCTTCTATATATTTTGTATGCAATATAATTTACATGTTCAATAAACATTCAATTAAATAGTTAATAATTTACTTTAATAATTAATACATTAATTACTTATACTAGTGTACATGGGTAGGGTATGTGTGTGTAGCTAGCAGACACATATCTCATGTATGTACTAACGATAAACAATCATTTCCTCTAGTGCATAGTTCCTATATGATCACCAAGACATGTAGGACAACAGATCAAGTAATGCATGATTTAATAATCTTAACGAACTAAATTACACCAATTCATCAATAATAGATTGCCATACTTAAAATATCAATAGGAAATCAAAGAGGGTTTTAAACATGGTAGGAACCAAGTGAGTAAACAATAGTGGCATATCTAATCCCCAATCAGTATTCTCAACTAACATCGAAGCATCCTTCCTTCCTAACCTACTTCCATATTCCATACATCTCGACCAAGATTCCCCAACATGCAACTACCAGTCATCATCACACGTCTAGGGGAGCGTGACTTCACACAACCCTCCCACGACTCTAGGTTTCAGAGGATAAATGGTGGGAAATGCCTCCACCCCTCCTTATAGAACTAGGGTCAACACCCTACATCAAGCCCTATTGTGCAAATACTATTCTTAGAGTCACGTCATCAAACAACCACTCTAGGAAAGTCGTGTGTCCTGTCAAAACCACACTTACAACAGATTATAGAAATATTTGAAACCATAAATTAAATCACAAGTACAAATTATAACATACACTATCTTCTTGATGT
>ML782403.1:254667-291447 GCA_009831015.1 Picea engelmannii
TTGCATGTTTAAACAAATCAAAGAGTTATCATCATCATGAGCATATAACAATGAAAATAATAGTATGCAACACATAAATAGGTCAAGATGTACACTTGTCACATGTCTATATCAACATTGTTGAGTCCAAATAGTTGTTTAAGTAATGCATTACTAAGATGAGAAAAATCATAGTTCTAACTACCTAAAGCCAAAATATGGGGCGTTACATACACCCACCCTTCAAGAAATTTTGTCCCGAAGTTATGCTCATTTAAAATATCAGTAGAATTTATGACACAACTTCTATTTGTCTTTCCTAATAACAAACCTTGTGTTATATTGGTCCCATTGGACCATGACTTGATTAAAACATGTCGAGGCTATTAATATATTGATTGCAACTACACCTATTTAGTAGGCACCTTACTATGTCTTGACTCTATTTTATTACCATTGGTAATTAATTTAATGAAAGGACATGCTTCTCTTATAGATTTATTCTTCCTAAGTTCTATACTAGTTTGATAGAAAATTATAATCTTATCTCATTATTGGTTCTTTAGTTAAGTGAATCTTATATTGAGTTTGATTATAATTTCATTAAGCCAAGCATATAATTCCACCTAGAATATCTTAAAAATTATAACCAATTATCATTGACTTTACTATCACTGTATCTTGAGAGATACAATACATATGCCATCACATAATTTCCCATGCTTAGGGACATTGACTAAGATACTACTAATTGATTGTAATTTGATGTCCTCACTGAATATGTTTTTTTTTTTTTTGGGTCATTGTTTTCAATCTCACTTTCCTCTTAAGTCATTAGAATTAGATATCAACCAAGTTAAATGTGGACTATGGGATTCTCTTCATCATAGTCAGGGAAAAATCATGATTTCTATCCAGAATTCACTATTACAAATGTCCATATATCTAAAGAGCACCATATTGACATGTGGTCTAGTGAACATTTCCAGGTCATGAATAGGTTTACTATAAGTATCTATTCCAAAATCAAGGGACACCCCCTCTTCACGAAGCATTCTCTCCAAATAACATCAACCCCTTTCATGAGTGCTCTCTTCATATTTAATATTCAAGCATATTCAATACCTTGGGCACATCTTCCACACGGGCTTCATCTTTAACTTGTGTTCTTCATCAACCAACATCTATTAAGGTACTTATCACTCCTCCTATTAATGTTATAGATCCTTCACAGTATATACCTCAACTCTAATACTCCGGTACAATTAAGTAAAAATCATCAATTAAACACAATTTGACTTAACATCACGTTGGCGGATAGGAACTAGTCAATATACCTAATCACACATTATGATATAAATAAAGATATTATCATGATGTTTTTATTTATCATTCTAAACTAAAATTATAGGTTCACAACATAGGCCCACTTACAGTATACCCTATCACCACACTAACCTAGGTAATTGATTAAAGACAATCCATAATTGTTATTGTAGTAGACTTGGCACAACAACCTCTCTAGGCTCAAGACTTTCCCATTCCCACTTAAGTATGAAAGCAACCCAAGTGCATAAGATACAATCCTAAGCTATCAAAAACTTCAATAGCACACCACACCAATTTATCCATTAACTAAGTAATATTTTACTAGACAATGGTAAATTGCTACATGACCTTCCCTCTACTGAGAATAAGTATCACCAGAAAGGTCATAAAATTAATATAGATATTCTCACACACAAGACATATAATACACAATAATTAAGAGTAGAACACATCATTAGTTGTTTCTGATAATCATAAATATTATGGAGACCATAACATTCGTTGACCTCCCCATGAAGCCCACCACTTTTTGCCTCACAAGTTGTCATTGTCTGTCTTGCAATGATGATGCATCCTTCACTCTTAGGAATGTTGAGATTGGTTACTTTAGATGATTCTAACCAAGCCCTCGCATCCACTCGCATAGTGTCCTTTACCATTTATACAAATTCATACGCATGCCTATGATTTCACTTGAAAATAGGTTCAGTCCTCACCTCTCACTTACTCATTAAGTGGAGGATGACCCCTAAGCTATACATCATCCACATTTCATGTGTCAACAATTTTTATTTATTTATTATTATTATTATTTTTATCATTTATTAATTTTAAAAATCTCTTTTTACAAACAAATTTAGCTTTACTATCTATATATATAATTGTTGAATTCCTCTTAATAATTTTCCATTCCTCTAAGATTTTAAAACGTCTTTCTCATCTAGTTTCCATGAAAATGATGCACTAATATTTTATACCTTTTAAATAAAACTTACTATGAAAATAAATAAATAAAATAAATTAATTGAATTTCCAAATTTATAATTGTCTACGTACATATGGACAACAACGCTTCAGAAAAATTGTAACTAAATATGTGTGCATTGTCTATTTTTAAACATCTTATCCTTTTTAACAACAATATGTGTGTGCATTGTTTATTCTTAAACAATATGCCAATATCAGTGCCAAACAACATTAGCAATTTATTTACTAAATACAATAAAACCCATGCATTGCATTGCTCATATAATAAGCTTTTCAATTCCAAAAAAAATATTTTATAATTAATTTAAATTGAATAAAAAATAATTAAAATGAAATGAATATGAGATTACCTTTATTTCATGGTTGCATCTATACATTGTTATCTTCAGGCTTAAATTATCATATAAACTGTGTAAATAGTTAACTAAAATTTATTCCACCAAAAGTTAGAGGCGAAGATAATAACAAAATGAGTGTAAAAGATATGATGATGTTATAATAAAATCATTTCTCTTATTTTATTATATATATATATATATATATATATATATATATATATATATATATATATATATATATATATATATTATAAAAAGTACGATGGTGGGTGTAGCATTGATATTCTTAGAGAATTCAAGATATAAAAAATTTTGAGGCACATGTACATGTGCTAGGATTCGATGTGATAAAGGTCTAAAGCTTAATGGGAGTAATATGAAGGGTCAAGATAAATAGCTTCAATATTTTATTAGACAAATTTCTTGGGTTGTCAATAGATTAGGTACATATTCATGTTAGAGTACACATTAAGTAATACATAGAGTGGATGTTAAGTAATAGAGTGCATGTGTTTCACTGGACAATGGTTGAATAGTCAATAATTTAAGAGAGTAGGTAGAACAATGCCTAAATCTATTTGTAGTCTTAGAATGACAACTTGTAATGGAAGCACCAAATTAATTATTAAGGATTTAATTTAGAGACGAGTTTGGTCCTCCCCCACCTTTCTCCATCCATTTTTTTGTTGTTGCTACAACGACTTTATGAAGTTTCAGAGGGACGTAAGCTTATGACTCGACAACATCCTTCTTGACAGGTCTATTCTAACTGATGGGATAGCTGGCATGTATACAAGATGGCCTGATCAAGGATGACTCATACTAATTTATTAGGTGAGGTTTATATTTTGTAAATCTATATTGCATTCAAAGACAAACCAATTGAAATTTGGGAAATCCAAAGAAGACAACTGCAAGCCTTTTATCTTACAGTTTTATATTTAATTTGTATATGGTATCAAACCTAGGGAACTGAATATGCATTGGTAACCGTCCTCTTTGGTGCCCGGTGGTATTATCATTTTAAGTTGGAAATCACTAGCTAAGCCTTGCCATTTCTCACTGTTCTTCCCACTCCCCATTAATGAAGGGTATTGTTTAAAGACATCTAACAAACAAGAACGTAAGGTTGTCGATCAATGGTAATACCAGTTCCAACATCCATCCCTATACTACTATCACTATTAGTCAAACTCCACATACACCTTCCCAAATGATATCCAGACTAATCGAAAGCTTCTACAAGTCAGTGACATAGGGTCACCTTCTGCCGACATATACAACTCCCTATGATCGAGCGAAAACGCCGATGGGTGTCTAATCCACATTATGACTTGGGCCTAGTGCCTGGCCTCTTTGTGTTGGGATATGTGTTGCAGTCAATCATGCGAATCCATTCATTCAGCCATTTGGAACTCCTCTTCATCACCTGGTGGCAACCATTGTTGCAACACTATCCCCACCATTTCCACGGATTGTTTTGTTAAAACTATCCCTTCTATCTACATCTATTGCCGAGGTAATTAAATGCCCACACGCTACCCAGAAGCAGAGAATACATGCCCCATGTCACATTTCTTACTGAATGAATGTGGGTTGTGCTAGTTTGAGCTCTCAACAGTTCTCAAAAGAAGGCCATCATGTGGTCGTACAAGATCCACTCATACAGTCCAACAAGTGATCTGTTCTAGGGTTTCGACACAAAAAGGAACAATGGTGTTTAGTGCAGAGCTAGGGTAAGCGATGAAGCCGTTGTACTGTGGAAACATAGAGTATGAGGCTGAGTAGTCAGAGATTGAGAGTTTTTTTGGAAAATATGGAAGAGTTGAAAGGGTTGATATAAAATCAGATGGCTTTGGTTCATAATGGCATAAACAATATAGGAGATACCTGTAGTTTGCAATACCCTACATCTTGGGGCATCATTACTCACCTTTGACAAGGGCATTCAATTCAAGAGGATACATTACAAAGAAGGTAGATACAAATGGATCCTTCATCGCGTTATAATAACTCTTTCAAGAGATTCTTGTGGTTTGTTGAATGGAAGGTCAAGTAGCTGCTATCCATAGGATTAAGACCTTGATTTATCTTTTGTCAATATTCCATCTCCCTGTCCTAGAGGTGATGATCTATAAGGCCCAGCCAACAACTTTCTCCCTTAAATATGGGTCAAATTGATCCATACATTTTTAAAAGCTAGACTATTATTTTGGTTCGATGACAATAACTATAGACTCAATAGTAAGACATCCTAAAAATATACAATAATAACTTTCGAGTAATAATTCCAAAATCTCAACTTATTGAGTCTTAAATTACAAGCTCTTGAAAATACCTATACAACCCTGTACAGATTAATGAACGCTCATGACTGCATATGTATAAACTTTAATATTTCAATGTGTAAACAATATCTAGAATTTGAACTAGTATGTACAAATTATCTCAAAACCCCATTATGTACAAACTAAGTAACTCTATCACACGTTCATTATTTGTATCTGTTATGAAGTTTATTTCATGATAAAAATATCTGCATAGAGGCGTTTCTACAAATGATTTGTCACTATTCAAAATGTATTGCACTTCCTTTCTTAGCAAGGAACCCACAACTCTGAGAACACTCAGAAATAATCTTAATGTGATAATAAGAAACAAATGCACTAAATTATGGTGAGTGAAATCTCATGGATCCATACATCCATAAAAGGTCCAAATCTTGACAAAGCCAGAGAAGAGACATGTCACACAACTGATCCCTTGTCATTTATACATCAAAGAATATGAAACAATTTTCCAAGAGCGATATAAGATCCCATTATCCATTTCAAGAGAATATTGCAGTCGTTCATTTAGTGCTAAGCATGTACACTTAGATAGTAATAAAGGATTATAAGCTTTGTAAGTGGGAAAATCAAGTTACAATTTATTTAACAAAGTAAATAAAGGAACATCTCCCTGTCAAGCCTGTTGCCTAGCACCCAACTTGAGTTGAGTTAAAACAAAAAAATGATTTAAGGCCATAGATCTAAACAATCACCTTAAAAGTTTGTATACCTGTTGCATATGTTTAATGGCTTATAAGACTTCCAAAAATTAAGGAAAGCAGAGATCATTTTTCCCTATCATTTAAGTAAGCAAGGATTATGACAACACACCATTGTCAGAAGCCAAAGCATGAAATTCATTAATTTTATCACGTTCAATTTATAACACACATTTATTATACACCAACATGTCATGTCATAAACCACACATCAAACAAAACTCCCTAAGTGTTTGATCCTATGTCCAATAAGGCAATTTATTATCCTCATATGATTGTTCTTTACAGGTTCCAGACCAACCGAGGGTTCAGATCGTTTGGGCATTGACTATCAGTGTGAGCCCTTGATCTCTTGATCTGAACCTTCCAGATCAATGATCGTGAGGATGGAGATTTCCATCGGTCATCGGTGTGGGCTCCTGATCTCTTGATCGAAGCCTTCCAGATCAACGATCATGAGGCTAGATATTTCCAGAAGGCCAAGAGGCTGGTATAACCAGGTCCATTGTGCCAAGCCATGTAGAAATATTCCTAGGGAGAAATATTCCCAGGCATTCTTGGACCGGCCTAATTGCGAGGTCTCTGAGGGTTTTATTCTTGTTATTATTCGATTTCATCATGGAAGACTAGTTTTTATTTGAAGGATGAAGATCAGAGGGTTTGATTCTTGTTATTATTCAATTTCACCATGGCAGACCAGTTTTTCTTTGAAGGATGGAGATCAGAGGAAATTCACTATTATTTCTCCCATTTCTTAGATTCATAACCAGAATTTGCTATTTTCTTTTCTTCTTCTGCGAGCCCCTAGATAACTATTTTGGCCGCTGCGAGTTTGATGTTGTTAATGGGAGGAGGCAGGTCAAACCTATTGCCCGATTCTTTCAAATCGTGGAATAGTTTGTCCGCTTGTTTATTCACCAGTAAATCTTCAAGGTACGAATTTTCCACTAACTCCATGATTTTCCATGCTTTGAAACATGCCCATATGCAGTCATTCACGGTATCATTGGAATGAGAGACACAGGATCTGCCAAAAACCTGATAAAATGGAGAGAGTTCCATTGGAGAGAGTGCTATAACCCTGATTGTTGTGCACAATAAGTCCGTCATGGGATCTCCTTTCTACGCTTAGCACTTAGTTTGTGTCAGATCCTGATTTGTATGTTGTGTTGTATCTATGGGACCTTCAGGGAAAGAACATGGTTCAAAAGTTGGAAGGCCATACGGACATTTCTATCTTTGTTTCTTGTAGTCCCATCGACAATAAGATCGCTTCTGGTGCTTTGGACAATGATAGAACTGTAAATCTTTGTGTTCAAGATAAAAATTGAAGCTTCTGGGAGCACAACATGGTGTATATGGATTGTAAATTTATGAAGCTAATGGAAAATAAAATGTTGAATGCTCAGAATGTTGTTTGTTGTATTTATCTATGCGTTACAATGGGAGAATTGCAGTTCAATAGTTAGGTCATGACTCATCTTGACTGCTATCTTGCCTCGAGTTGAGTTTGTCACTTTTGTGCTTTAGAAAACTAGAAATATAAATTCAAGTTCCAAATCTGTAACCTGTGTTACTATTTCAATAACTTCCTTCATTCAATTTTGTTTGGATAGAAGAATAACTTGCTTTCGTGTTGCTCTGATCAGCCATGGGATTTGCCACTTGATCCTTCCTATTTATTTTTTATAATCAAATATTGCTTCCTTTGAAGTTTGTAACAACCCAAATTGGATTTTAGATGAAAAAGACAAAATCTCAGTGATGTGAGTGGTCAAGCCCAGGTTTCAGGTTTTGAAACCGGGCTCTAATACCATATGTAAAGCCCCTCTACAGGATGCTAAGCAATTAATCATTTATTAAATACATACACAATAACAACTTCGTTTTAGCATAATTTCATTGATTTTCATTTACACAATTCTTCTACATTTTCTCAATGATAAATCTAGATAACATCATGAAATAGGTAATATGATAAATCTATGATTTAGAACTTAAAACAAAAGTATATGCAAAATATCAATAACCAAATACCATCGAAAAATACCTCCATCTTATCTTTTCAAAGCTCATTGGTTGTAATGTAGTCATGGGCGCTTCCAAGCATTATTTTCCCACTTTCCCAGAGTGAAACAACAGAATCCTCCCTACCAACTAGGAACCTAGTCGGCTTCCTAGCTCCAAGAAACCTTTCGGTTTCTTGGCCCTCCGTGTCCATGACTCCAAGAACAACAAAGAACAATCCTCAAAGAAAACCATCATAAGAAATATATCTTCCAAATATTTCACAACCTCTCATCATGCTCAAACCTCCCAATCCCCCTTTCCTCACCACTTCTCCTCCCTATTTATCAAGTTTCCATACACCCTTCCCCAAGTATCCTCAACCACCCTCATTATTATCCATCAACCTCCCTTATCTATATATTTTGGGAAAATATTAAAACAACACTAAATATAAATGACTTGCATTAAACAACAATAATTAAAATGAAAAGTCTTTCTTCTCATGCTAGCTACTAAATGTTATTTGATAATTTTCCCCAAAATGTACATAACACTCCACCATGCTCATTTAATTCATCATACCCACCATCTATCAAATTCAAGAAGGTATTTAATGCTTCTAGATATTTTGTATGCAATATAATTTACATATTCAATAAACATTCAATTAAATAGTTAATAATTTACTTTAATAATTAATACATTAATTACTTATACTAGTGTACATGGGTAGGGTATGTGTGCGTAGCTAGCGGACACATATCTCATGTATGTACTAATTATAAACAATCATTTCCTCTACTGCATAGTTCCTATATGATGACCAAGACATGTAGGACAACAGATCAAGTAATGCATTATTTAATAATCTTAACGAACTAAATTACACCAATTCATCAATAACTCATTGTCATACTTAAAATATCAATAGGAAATCAAAGAGGGTTTTAAACATGGTAGGAACCAAGTGAGTAAACAATAGTGGCATCTCTAATCCCCAATCAATATTCTTAACTAACATTGAAGCATCCTTCCTTCCTAACCTACTTCCATCTTCCATCCTATCATTTCCTATGTTGGACGAAGATGGAGTGTCAACTATATTGACCTAACTCTAGATAGAACCCGTAAGAGGAAGTATCATACATCTCGACCAAGCTTCCCCAACAAGCAACTAGAAGTCTTCATCACACGTCTAGGGGAGCGTGACTTCACACAACCCTCCCACGACTCTAGGTTTCGGAGGATAAACAGTGGGAAATACATCCACCCCTCCTTGTAGAAATAGGGTCAACACTCTACATCAAGCCCTATTGTGCAAATACTATTCTTAGAGTCACATCATCAAACAAACACTCTAGTAAAGTCGTATGTCCTGTCAAAACCACACTTACCACAGATCATAGAAATATTTGAAACCATAAATTAAATCATAAGTACAAATTATAACATACACTATCTTATTGGTGTCTACGACATCCATGTTACCTCATCATTGTAGTCATTTGGCTATCACATAGATCATCAACCTATAGGTTAGTTCACCAATAATTCATATCTATGTATATACATCATAATTTCATATAAGAATCCATATTTGTATTGGCATTCAATTAAGAAATCTATGTTTATTTTTATCATGGCTTGCCTCTGTTATGCATTCACAACATAACTTTGAGTCGATATCGATGTACCTAAATTCCATATCTTAATTTGCATGTTTAAACAAATCATCATCATCATGAGCATATAACAATGAAAATAATAGTATGAAACACATAAATAGGTCAATATGTACACTTGTCACATGTCTATATCAACATTGTTGAGTCCAAATAGTTGTTTAAGCAATGAATTACTAAGATGAGAAAATCAAAGTTCTAACTACCTAAAGCCAAAATATGGGGTGTTTCATTCCATGTCCTAAGGTATCATGGGAGATATCATATGCAAGGAAAAGGTATCCCTTGTTAAAGGAACGAGGGTTGGCTTGGTGATTAAAATAAAATTTTGAGTGCTTTTTGGCAGCTTCATTGTGCTGCAATGAGGATCGACGATATTTATCGATAGTTTATAAGATGAGTAGTATCTTATAGTAGTTATATTGTTGTTCGGAGTGTTGGGATTTCACACTCAATGGGAAAAATGTTTTCTAACCCATGGACAAGGTGGAAGGGGGTAAAACCCATGGTGGTTTTGAGTATCGTTCAATATTAAACAAGTGCAGAGAAAAGAATGTGATGCCGGTTGGTTTTATGTTTGTTCATTGTTCATTGAAACATGGTTTTGAGGACTTTGTTGATGACCTAAGCCTGACCATTGGACTTTGGATAGTATGGGAAATCAAACTTGTGAGTGAATCTTAGACATGAGGATAAATCCTCAAATGTTTTTTTTTTCAAAATGTTTTCCATGATTTGAGACAAACTTTTGCGGGAACCTAAAGTGAGCGATGACATGATTGAAAAAAAAGTGGGTCTTCATATTCATCATATTGTTAAAATTGGGAATGTCTTCGGCCCATTTGGTGAAGTAGTCAATGGTAAAAATGACATACTTGTGACCATTTCTAGATGAGGGGTTGTTGGTCATGTAATCTATTCCTATATTTTAGAAGGGGTCAACTATAATGATTGGGTGTAAAGGATATGGTCGGCTCATGATTTATGTGTGAACATTTGGCACTTGGTACACAACTTGATTGCTTGAATGAATTCATGAAACAAGGTAGGCTAAAAGAAATTGGCATGTATGAAGTTTTGGATGGTGGACATACCTGAGAGATTTCCACCACAAGTTCCATTGTGGAAATCATTAAGGAATTTTTCTACCTCATCAAGGGTGAGGAAACAACTTAAGATGGTATCCACTTCATACACATATAGAACATGCCCTATGAAGAGATAACATGGGGTTTGGTGGAGGATACATCGATGATCATCCCAAGAGAGATGTGAGCTGAAATTCTAAGTGCAAAGGTAGGTGAGGATGTCACCATACCAAGTATCATCTAATGATATGGAAAGAAAAGGTTCATCGAGGATATTTTCATTCACCGGTGTGTCCTTGGTGTTGGTCAGTAAATCAATGATGAATTCTGTGAGGATAAGTACCTTCTTAAATTTAGGAGTGGTGAACTCTAGATCAAATTATTGAAGAATTACAATCCACCGGGGGAATTTCCCATTAATTTGGCACCGACTAAGTAATTATTGCATGATATTGAAGTTTCCAATGACCTTGGTGGTGCGTAGAAAAGTGTAATGGTGTAGTTTTTGGACCATGTGAACAATGGCCATGGATATATTTTTCTCATGATTGTATTCTAAAGGAGGCCCTAAAATTTCTTCTTCATGTATTAGATGATGTGTTCTTTCCCATCTTCACCTTGCTAGATGAGGACTCCTGCAACCGATACTTCTGAGGTGGAAAGATACAAGGTACAATATTTATCAAATTCGAAGGGGACTTACTAAAGGGGATTTTGACAGGGCGTATTTTAGTGCCTCAAAATATTATTGAGCTTGATTATCCCATTTAAATGGGATTTATTGTTGTAACAGGAATAAGAAGTCATGGGTGCAAGTTGTGTAATTGGGAATAAAGTTAGCATAAAATGTTATCTTTTCCCTGTAGGCTCTGTAATTAGTGCAAAGTAATGGGAGGGGGAATTTCACTGATTTCTTGGACCTTAAGGGGGTCCACCATGATACCTTGTTGGGATACTATGAATATGAGCAAATGCATAATAGTGATAAAAAATTTCACTTAAGGGGGTTTAAATGAATTTTATATTAACGACATGTTTGGAAGATGATGTGAATATCCATGAGATGTTGGGATCATTTCCTGGATTAAGCAGTGATATCATCCAAGTATGCAAGGATAAGGTGGGTGATATCATGAAAGACATAAGTCATTGCTCACTAAAAAATGGTTCCAACTTTTTTTAGAGAAAATATCATGATGTGATATGAAAAAATTCCCCATGGCGTGGTGAAACTAGTCTTGTATTGATTTGCATGCTAAATTTGAATTTGGCTGTAGATGGAGATTCCATCCATAAATTATATGGCTTCATGTCCAAAAAAAACATCTATTAATTGATCGATGAAATGGGTTAGATATTTTTCCTTGGGACAAGCTTGATTTAGGTTTCTAAAGTCTGTATAGACATGGATGGTTCCCATTTTTTTTGTTAAGGGGGACATGATTAGAGACCCACAATGTATATGCAATGGGGTGTATAAACCTAATTATTTTTATCTTATCGATTTTGGCTTTGGTAGCAATGGATTTGGAGGGATGAAGGGGCCACTTCTTTTTGGGAATGGGTGCAATATTAGGCCAAGTGGTAGTGCAGTGTTTCACAATAGAGGGGTCGAGATTGGGGATTTAAGTATATGACTAGGAAAAAATATCCCAATACTCTTGAAAAAGAGCCTTGTATCTCAAAAAAGAAGAAGTGGAAAGAGGAGTGGATAATTTCTCTTGAATAGGTGGGTTAGAAGCACCATGGGGGGTGGATGCAATGCTAAGGGACCCTGTAGCATGGAGGGCCTCTCAAATATTTCAAATTGTGATAATTCGATGAGTACAATATTCAATGATCAAAGGACACATATAAGTGAAATGATATAGTTGATCACATATTGCACATGGGAAAGTATGACATGCATCCACTAAAGTGGTCATGTAATAAATGTTAGAGGAAACAAAGGTTGTAGATATTGATGTTTGTGGTATTGTCTAAATGGGTTTTGGTAGGGTCATTTGGCGGACTACTTTTGGTATCTTGAAATTGGGGTAGAGAGAGACAGTGGTGAGTGTAATGGCCAGGCACATGAAAATTTGGTGCACAATGTTTTATTATGTGGGGGGTAGAATATTGGGTAGGGTCTATGGATGTTGCTACTAGGGTTGGAAGTAATGGTGTTACCCAAGGGAGAGGGATAAGGTTTTGTAACTCTGAAAGGGTGGAGCACAAGTTTGTGGGGTGACTTGGTGCTTTGTAGAGTGTGCACAGGGGTTGAACTTGAGATGTGGCATGTGTATTTCCCCCAATTTTTTTCTTCTTTCCCCTAGTTTTGGTATTCGTGCCCCCAACTATGAGACCAAGTTGTGGAAATATTGGTTTAACCAATGTTTGCATGGGTAGTATTGTTGTTTTAGGGGGAAGTGATGGTACTAGTTCCATATATGGTTGGTCAAGATACCAAAAAAGGATAAATGTTCCCATATTGGGAAGAGTAAGGGTAGTTTCTAACTAGTATGTCGTAATTCCTAGTGGTGGGTAGAAGAGTGGGATTTGGTTAGGTCTTGAGGAATGGTTTTCCAAAGTTTTAGTTGGTCATTCACAAGCGAGAGTCTCGAGAGTAGACTCTGGTATGGTTGTATTAGGGGTAGAATGAGATTTTTTTTTTCCATAAAAAAAGAGATTATGCACACTTGGGTAGATTCTTAGGGTGGTATGCAGGGAGGGTCACCCTGGTATGTGCCAAGGAGTGAGGGGTTTTGAAAAATTCCTGAACCCATTTCCATGACTGGTGAGATGTCTGGGTGTGCCCCAATGAGGGGGAGAATATTATCTAAATTCATGGAGGGGTGGGGTTCATAATGAATTAATTTATCAACAATGACTATCTTTCCATTGTGAGGAAAGATCATGGTGCAAAACACAGATGAGGTCATTTCCTTCATCTTGTACATGTAGCTTCATTTAAGTAATATGTTATATTCCAATGGGGTGTATATGATCTTTATGTCATTTGAGACCAGTTTTTCTCGCTAGCTTGATGGGGACGTTTTGAGAAAGGCCCTCATCCTGAGATGGGTGTACATTGTAGGCCTGAAGGGTAATAAGAAAAGGGACTAGCTCAAGGGAGCCAAGTTTCTGCCGAAATATTTTGGACATAATGCATGTGGATGCTCCCTTATCAATGATGCATCGATGGATGGTTAATTTCTAGACCGTGACTAGGATTTGGAAATAAACCAAGGAGGGTAGATAGATTTTTGAGTTGTCCAAATTTAAATTAATAAGGTTTGAGATGGAAGGGTCGACTACCCCCAATCTGGATAACGATGATTTCCTCTATGAAGGATAGGTTCACAAGACCTTAAGTAGAAACATGGCTACAAGTGATTGTGCCAATTCATCCATGATGATATAGCTATGTGATACACTAGCATGTTGGCTATGAGAAGTATGTTGTAGAAGTCCTCTCGGTATACATGGGGTAGGGTCACCACTAAGACATGGGATCATCAAAAGGGTACCTACTGGTAATTGGGGTGCATCTAATGTGGTCAAAGAAGAGTCAGGAGGCATGCCATATGGACAACCATCTGTCTCAAGAAGGATGTCTTCAAATTCCATGAGAATTATACAAGTTGAAGAATTGTTGGGTTGAGCTTGTCCTAAGTTGGGATATTGTCCCTTTATATAGGTGGATGGCCTAGTCTCTTATTGTGTAGAAACCACTCCTTGGTGAGGGAATGGGTTGTGTAAGATGGTTGGTGGTGTTGGTTGAGGGAAGTTCTGTTGAACCTGTAGGGAACCCTAAGGGATAAGGGGGGATTGGGTTTTCATAGATTCCTTCATCCTTTTAAAGTCTGTGATTTCAGGAAGTAGTGAGTATAATGTCCATAATCACCACATAATGCATATGGGAAGTTGGTATGGAAGTTGTTGTTCTTCTCCTGATGTTGATGGACATTTTTTTTCCAAAGTTCTAGTTTTGATTACCAACATTTTGATTTCCCCCTGCTAGAGGGTTTTATTGTTGGGGGTTTCCCCCTCATCCTTGGTTGGCATTGGATTTATTTTTTCCCCCGTTCTTTGATTTTTTTTACTGGGTGGTATGGTTAACCATATTCAAATTTTAAAATTCTTGAACCTACTAAACTAGTGAAGGTTATACAATTTTGGCACCATATTGCTATTGCGCTTATGGTGGCATAGCATTGGGTGATGGAGGACCAAGGAACGGATTATATGGGTTACTATATTGTGGGGGCACACATGGGTTGTAAAATTTTGAGAGGCATTCACTACAACCTAGGTCGTAGGAAAGTCCTTGCGTATGCCCAAGAATATACACACCTAGTTGGGCTAGAGGATTTGTGGGATGCATGAGGTTGTGCTCTGTAGATGTTGGAGGAGGAGGGATAGGGAATGGGTGATTGGGTACATAAGATGCACCCGTAGTAGGAGGATAGATTGGTTCTATTCCATAGGATTTTGGGTATTGATTTGTTCCATATGAATACTTAAGGCTACCATGAGGATTGAGGTGGGTTATAGACCTAATCAGTCTATTTGTCAAATGCATGTTCTAGGTTTTTCTTGAGCAAATGGTAGAGGTCGAAGATCATCAAGGAGAATTGTGTAAAGGTATATATATAGTGAATATATTAAATTGAAGTGTTGGGATTTTTTTATGGCTTATTCTTCAGTTTGTAGCATGGTGGTGGCTACATCTTTTGAGACGAGGGGAAAAAGAGACATGAGGAACTAACCTAGGCGTAGTTATAAGGTGATTTTGATTTTATATAGACTCCTTCTTTGACATCATTTGTGGATAAGGTTTGCGATATGAGTGGAAGGTTTTTGTTGAAAATATGAGAGGATTTCCAAATTAGTTTCATGGTGTAATGGTAGCTGGAAAAAGTCTAAGAAAGCCTTGGATAAGGATGTGAAGGTCGCATAGGACCTTTATTTCTCATCCATGTACCATTTTGTTGAATGATCCGTTAAGGTTCATTGAAATAGTCATAGGCAGATGGAATCATCAGTAATGTTGTTGGATGAGCACCATAAGTGAAATGTCATGACATGGTTAGCTAGGTCTTTTCCTGGTTTCCCATCAAATTTAAGAATATCTAAAGGGAGCTTGGTTGGCATATTTGACCAACCTGCATCATGTAAAATGGGTTCATTAGTGAGATTTGTCAAATAATGAATATTTAATGAAGCCATATATGGTAGGTTCTATGGTCTTTCCATTGTGGTTGATGGTTGAGAGTTATTTCCCGGGGAAGGGTTACTAGATGGGTTGTTGGGGGAAGTTGAACTGAGTAAGGTACAACCAAGCAAGTTAGAACCGAGTACCACTTCACTCAAAGGTGAGTGGGGAAGTTGAAATGGATAAGTGGTAAAACTACGAATACCTCCCAACACTGGTGGGAGGCCAAGAAGGAATCTAGAACTCTATGGAGGAAGTGGGTCCCCTATGGTTCTAGACTATAAAAATCATGTGTGATTTTGTTTAGTGAAAGGATAACTAACAATTTATTTTCAAAAAAATGAAGAGGTTCTACTTCAACAAAGAACAAAGCGACATATCATTAGTGTCAAATTGATACAACATACATTAATTAGCTTTAAAGTAAAATGTTTTTCTAGGTAGGGTAGGATATTTTCCATGTGGGGGAATAAAAAATAAAAAGCACGTGTCCTAAATACCTAGCATCCTTCCTCTCAATGTCACTAGGCCTTCTAATTGATCTCAACAATGGGGCATGAACCGACCTGAAGAGAGACCAATGAGGGCATGTAAGATCAATTATAATGAGGGGTAGATGGTGCATATCCTGAAATAATTGGTGATATTTCTCGATAGATTTTCAAAATATGACCTAGGTGCAGTTACATCCCACAATTAACACCTCTATAGAAAAATTATATTTTTTGGCCACTAGCTTTGATCCATATTATATTAAGAACGACATAAAGGAAACACTGTAACATGGAAACACAAAGATATATTGCAAGAAACATAGTAATGCAATTACAATTAGATTCTACTAATGACTATTTGGAATACAAAATGACTATAAAATACAAAGCACACAAGCTATCTAGAATGGTGGTAGCTTATCCCTGAAGAGAGAGATGTGACAACTACGATCATTTGCAAAATGAAGATTAAAAAGAGGATGAAAAGGAATTTCAACATAAAGCATCAATGATAAGACCCTAAACATCCAAAGCCCTAATCCCAAAATATGAAACACCAAAAGGTTTGTGTGCCCCAATGTGGTTAGTTAATACATCAACTTCCCGGGGGCATAAATTTTGCACACGATCTCTATTTGGGGAACTCAGAAGATGGTTGTAAAGGTATAGTTGATAAGTACACATTTAGAATGACCTAGATTTTTCCTTCAACTACATGTTAGGTGTTTTCGTGCAAAAAAAACGTTATTTAGGGCCACAAAACGACCCCAACGTTTGACACATGAAAAACTATAGAAAAACTATCAAGATGTGAAACCATTATGAATTAGTGGACCAAGTGGGTGGACATTAGTATTCACTTGGATCAAGTTTACCTCCTTCAAGTGAAATAAGGGACTCTCATCCTGAAAAGGAAATCATGGGTTAGGATACTTCACAATAGCTAGGTGGGTCAAGAAGGCTTGCACAGAACAATTGGACATAATATTCACTCCTTCACGGGTAATCTCCCTACCTTATGGTGTAGGAATACTTGGTTTTAAGGATTTGAATTTATCTAAACAATCTACTACTATGGTTCTAATGAAAAGTGATAATGGTTTTTTTTTGGATACCTACCCCTATAATCCTAACCTGCACTAAAAACAAATTTGTGACCTCTCGAGGAGGATTTTAGTAGGTTCTTAGATTTGACTTTTAAAAAATTGTTGGGATTTGGATCATGGACCAATAAAATTTCTTAAGGGTCTGTTGAAGAACATTTAATATTACTTAAGTCTTTTCTATCCTCCTAGATTGCTTGAAGGTGTAAGAAGGAGAGCATATTTTGAAAAAATTGAGTCATGGATGCCTTAATATGTGTGAGTGTGAATGTGTGCAAGGGTGAAAGTGTGCAAAAAATATATTTATGAGTGAATTTGCAACATGTGGACTTCATGGGTTCCATTACTCTTCCCTAATTAAGCTCTAAATGTGTTTTTGGAACCTTGCATAATTGGAAAAACTAGTCCTAGATAGTAAAAGATGTGAACATTTTGTGGCCTATTCAAATCCTTAACTTCCTAAGTGTTCTTTAGAAAATGAAAAATTGTCCTAGGTTGTATGATGACGTGGAAAATTAGGTTCCTTTCAAAACTTTATCTCCTTAGTGTTTTTATTTGCACATAATGAAATATGAGGTGCACAAGTGCTTTGGCCTCACCTAGCTATATGTTTGAACTTTTTGAAAACTTCGGGAAAAAATCAAAGAAAATATTTGCACATTTGGGTTACTTACTTTTCACTTTAATTTAACCACTATGTGTTTTTTTGGAAGAGATATAGAGAATTATTCTAAACCTTGTTTTGGTTCACTAAGATCACTCAAGAGAGTGCGAGGTGAAGATAATACTTGAGGTAGACAAGAAAGTTCATAGTCCCAAAAAGTAAAGTGATTGATGGAAAAATCTAACTAAGAGTTCATATGCTTAAATAGATATCCATGTGGAAAGACAAAATAAATTTTCATTCTTTTTATCCTCCCTATTAATCTATATTAGGTAATTTATCATGCGAGATTGGAATCAAAGAAATATTCTCCAGGTTTACAAAGTGCAAGAAAATAAATTCTAAACCCTATTAGCAGTTCAAGGAAAAAATACCCTCGGTTTAGGAGAGAAGAGGGTCCATGTAGGTCACTGTGGTGATAGTTGTGTTGATGTCAAAATGCTTGGTTTGAAGGCTTGGGTAGGATATTTTGGTGACCTGTAAAACCACAGAGGTGAGATAAGGGGTTCTTGAAGCCTACAAGGGAAGAAATAAGATTTAGAAAAATGGTGGAGTCGCCAGTTTGTTTTTCCTATTCTTCCAATTGGGAGAGAAAAAAGGGCAATTTATTGTTATCCTATGGCTTAAATAAAACCATAGAGAATTGTTAGTGTTAGTGGAACACCATAAAACAAGTAATATAAAAAAAGGAAATAAGAGAATAGCATGAAAGAAGACAAATAAAACAAGGTGAGATATGTTATAGTAGTGGAAAATATTTGAGTACAACACCACAATGTAGTTGGTGAGTATATAATCTCCCTTGTTCCTCCTTGGTATGGGTTCCTTTTTCCCTTCTAGAACCTATTTCTCTCTCAAAATTAAATGAAATGATGTGAAGATGTGAACAAAGCTCTCAATGGGTAAGAGGTTCAATACACCGAGAAACAATGGCTATGAAAGTATGCATGATTTTGGTAGAAATAAAGATTCTCTAGGATTATACAACCAACATAACATTAATTTGGTTTTTCTTTTGTTTGTACATGATAATGGCCTATTTTTATAGGCCTCCAACAAGTTTGATAAAAATTGGTTTCAATGGGAAAGGGGAGGCCACTTGTGTGTGGCCTCCCATCCTTGAGTACACATGAACCCATTTGTTGTACCATCCTTCAATGCTCATGGGCTCGAGGCCTCTTGGTCCTTCAACTAAGAATTTTGTTTGATGAGATTCTTGGTCATAAATGCATCTAAAGTTGGTGAAAATTCACTTCTATTCGATCCACATGACTTTCGAAGGAAAATTCACATGAGCATGAAGATATCACAAAATCCAGTTTGTTGAGTCAAGAAGATGATAAAAAATCCACTTTGTGTATTTTTTATCATGTTGAATATGGTGTATTAATGACATGAACACACAACTTAGTGTACTAAAATGATCACCCTTTTGGTGATCACATGTATAGCTCTGTGAGTGATTTTTATGTGACAACACTCATTCAATGTGGTTACTGGTTCATACCTAGAGTGCAATAAACCACTTCCCTTGTTTGACCAATCATTTAGGGTTGATGGATTTGTAATATTGCGATCATTACTCCTTGCATGGAGTGAAATGAATTTTTATTTATGGTCCTTGGATTGTTCGTTGAAACGACTTGTCACCCCTTCCTCCAACTATCTTAAGTTCTTACCATCTTGTTCACCTATCTCCTACACCAACTCACTCAAAATATCCATGGTGGCCTCCTGTAGTGTCTAGACCTATATGGAGAATCATTTGTGTATATCATGCAACATACCATCAACCTAAACTAGGGTTTGAATCAATCCTTTGACCCTCCAAAGGATCATCAGATAATTCCATAGTTTTCTCCTCATACACCATCCCATATTCCACGTAGCCTTTCATCATCACTAACAAAGAAATGTCCACCCTAGATAATCCTACTAAACCATTTCTATTGTGTAACCCTCACCATATGAAATGCAGACCATTTTATTTATTTATTTATTATTATTATTATTCGAGAGAACTCAAACCTGAAACCTCTTTGTAATTTAACACCTAAATTCTATATCTTAGCATTTTCTACAAATGTTCATCTATCTTTTCATCCACAACAATAAAATATGGAATTTTTGACTCTTAAGGAAGAATAGTTGTAATAGGTAAGGTTTATGTTATCCCCTATCCCAGCGATAACTAAGGATATTATGTCTTGAGGCCCACATGTCCTAGACATGGAGTACCGAGAGACACATTGAATTTAGCCTGGTCCTGGAGGGTCCATATTTCTTCTTCAGAGCCTCCACCTTGTCAGCAACAACATCATCCATCCCATAGGCCTGGTCCTTCATCAGAAATGGGTCTTTCTCCATGAGGTAATGAGTCTGGGTATCATGGTATGTGTCATTCTGATTCTCAAAACATTTGAATATGTGCATTTAATTATTTTTACTTCTAATGCGTGCTTGAAACTTATGCCTTTCCACTTGCCCACACCTAGGGGAAATGACAGGATGCCCTAGTAAGTTGGTTCCCATAGGGTTTTATTTTCCACTAGATGGGTTCATGAATGATCATCGTCCATTCCCACCATACTTACCACTTTTCATATTTTTCCCTCTCATCCATCCCATACATTGGTTCAGACATTGGGTTTTCTAAGCTAGCAAAGGGTTGTACCTTACCTTGTGGGAAGAAGGGGCTAAAGGCCCAAAGGGTAAAAGTAGCTGGAAAAATATAAAATCCAAAAGAACAAAATGTTCAGATTCTTCACACAAGGATCCCCGAGAAAACAATAAAAGGATTCTTAGCAAGAAACAAAGGGACCCATAAAATAATAAAATCATGATCTAGTTGTAGGATATGGGGTATAATCACGAGATAGCCTATTAGGTCCATGGGCATGTAGTGGTATGACACTAACATTCAGTTGGTCACCATGCCAAGGTAGTGGCTCTTGGTGGCATAACCAAGAGAAAGGGGGTCTCATCATGAGCCAACCTTCTCATCTCCATGAAATGCTTGTGGTTAATATTGTCACCACTAGTCACCACATGAGGGAAGTGTCCCCTAGCTAGTTTCTTGAAAGAAAAATAAATAACATACAAAGATAAAAGGCATGAGTGGGCTTGGAAACATTTACATCCATGACAAGGTGCATCTCACCCTCTGTAGAGGCACCCACAGGTAATCCATACATTCCCCTGTCATCACTGCATCCATTTCTTAGACATCCCTTACCACCTCACCCACTTACATGGCCTGGATTTTTCTTCACCCCGAAACATCCCACATCCAATGAGAACTAGCCCAATAGGACATCTAACGTTCCCTCCAAACCTGGCTTGTAGAATAACATAATGCCTCTGCGCACTTGTCTGGGAAAAGGGGGTTTTATGTACAGGTCTAAATAACTTGATTATTAGATGTGATTGACATTTCTATGATCCTTGTGACTTATGAGCCCATGGAGGGCATACTTGTTGTTGTTGTAGGGCCACACTTGACGAACAGGTACACATGGGGAGATGATTAGTTTGAACCTCCATAGGGATAAAATCCCACCAGATGGATGTTGAGACTCCAGCCAGGGGCATAGATAGATTAGAGGTTTTCACTAGAGAGAGAGGAGGGTGTTGCACTAGATACATCTTGGTAGGCCTGAACCCAGGGAGGTCTTTCCCTTCTCACTATGGTGTATGCCTTGAAAGGCCCATGATGTCACCCATGTGACCCATGACTTCACCCAATGTTTTGGACACTTTGGAGACAGTTGTGTGCCAAGTGGCACATGTGGTTTGATCCAAGGGCCTTAGAAGGCCTAATGTTTTACTCCTTGAGTCCAACCTTACCCTAAAAAGGCCTAAAGTCACCCTAAAAGGGCATGACGTCACCTTTTTTTCTTGATTTAGGGTTTTATTATGTCATTTAATGTAAAAATTGGATATTACATGTAAACTAGCCATGTTAGCCTTTTTGACCTAATTCTGGTCATTTTCATTGAATAAATAAGGGGTTTTGCCCTTGTATTTTTCATGAACTTTCACTCACACCTGGTGAGGTCTGAAATTTGTGCCCTATTTGGGGTTACACGACTGAAATTTAGTGTTAAATTGTTGAAGGAGGCTTATTTTGGACTATTTTGGCAATTTTCTTGGTGGAAGAGTTCAACTAGAGTGTTTGCTAGATGATTCTTGGTGGATGTAAGTAATTTCTGCAATTCTTCTTCATTTAATGGTTATAGTTATATTTATCTTTCATTTACATTAAGATTATGAAATTTCTAGCTTAAAACCCTAGGAATCTAAGCACATGTTATTGTCCTTGCCTTAATAACTTTCACCTACTAGATTTTGCCAAGAAGTCGATTTTCTTGAAGCTTTTGCTAAGGGCCTTTACATTTCAACACCCTAGCACATTTTTCTTCAAATAAGTCGTCATTACTTCATCATTGAGATAAAGAATGAGGAAAAATACTAGGGCCTAGGGTTACCTACACCCTAGTAGCAATTTCCCCCCTAGGGTTTGGTAGTTGAAGTCTTTGGTTACCAACACTTCAACTATTGACCTTTCTTGTCTTTGGTTCTCCCACTATCATATTTTCCTTCAATATTTTCTGCTACTTAAAAGACTCCATTTTCCCTAAAGTCACTAATCTAAGACTTGCTATTGAGTGATTGACAAAAACAACTATCAAAACCTACACCTTAAGCCTTCTACTAACCACTCCTAACATTAGAATAGCCTAATCTACTAACTTTGTTGCTGCTATTACTAAACTAAGCTATAGCCATATTTTGCAGCACTAAAAGCATCTAAAATAAATTGAAAAAGTTGATTAATGCACTACCTTACTTGCTTATGACAAATGCTAGTATTTTGATCTTAATAAGTGATTATTCTTGGTCATTTTGAAGCCATTTTAAGCAACTTATTGTGAAGTTATTGTTGTATAAATATTTCTTCTACAAATTTTGTTTGCTTCACCTTTATATCATCCATTTCTTTTATTGATAAAGTTCGTGGTTTTATGGAGTACCAACAACAAGTTGTACTTGTGAAAGATATATTTTCTTTTTGCTTTGTTCTGGGTAGGTACATCTTGATACTTCACTACTTCATTGGTTAAAACACCATGACTTTCTTATTAGTGTGACTTGTGAGAGGGGATATTTTCATAGACTTCTTAACCTTTCCTTCTCAAACCCCCAGGTCACTTGGGATGTCTCCCCTGGGCCTTCAACCCTAAATATAAAGAGGCATCCTATTGAGGTGATAGTGATAGGATAGCCTTTGTTACATCAATTTTCCCTTCCATTAAACTTTCCTTTGATCAAAGTACAAATTGTGCGATAACATTTTGGTGCCATTGTCGGGGAACATTGAGTCAATTCTCCTCAAGATGACACTTCACAATAAGACTTTCCTCAAGAGTGTTTACTTTTCAAAGATTAACTGGAAACTCCACGAAGGGTGATCCCCTCATCGCTTTGATAGTTTCAAGAAAATTATCTATCGACTCCACTAAGCTTTTCCTAGGTGCCACCTTGCTCTCAATTCTATAATATTTCCAGGTTATGGGATCATGGCGTCCTGAGAACAAGAGTATATGTCTATTGATTTCAAAAGTTTTCAAGGATACCAGAGTTATTTTGATACAAAATGGTCAAGAAACCCTCCAAGATTTGAAGGGGGCCTCCCAATTACTCACATTGTAGAATTCGTGAAGTATATAAGTGAGATAGAATTGGGAGGGGAGGATGTTCTGGTAAAATTATTCATACTTTCTCTACCATCCTTTTTGTAAGATTGGTTTCACAGTTGTTGCAAAGATAGGGGTATATCATCTTTCGTACACCTCATTAGTAGGTTTATTGAATTTGTCAAACCACAATTATAAACATATGAATATGCCCTTCAAAATCTCACAATATCCTTAGAGAATGAAGGATTCACCACTGAGATTGTAGAAGATCCTAGGGATGTATATGATGCTCAATGCTAAGAACCTTCTCATATGGAAGAAGATATTTATGAAGAAAATTTTCAACCCCTTGAAGAGGAGAAAGATTTCTCCCATGATTCAATAGAATGTAGTGAAGATATAACTATATAAATGAATTATGAGGATGAAGCACTGGTAACTGCTCCTCAGTCCGATGAAGCTCTCCAAGATCTTATCTCCCTACACAAGACAAAGAGAATGAGGTGAGTCATTTTCCTTTTTAGGATTTTGATAATACCTTATTCTATGATTCAGAGGGTGAAGGAGAAATGGAATCCTCCTTGTTGTACAATTGAATATGTAGAAGCAATTATTCTATTTGATGAAGTCATTTAAATACTTGAAGCTCCTACACAAGAAAAAGTAAACAAGGTGAGGTGTTTCCCTTCCTAAATTTTTAATGATTCTTTATATTATGATGAGGAGAGTGAAGAAGTATTGGATGTTTTAACCCCTTCATGTTATGATGAAGATAATGACTTTGTTGGTAATATTGATGAATTCATACATGTCGAGAAGCATAAAGGGGATGTGATTGGATATGATGGAGATCCCATTTACGACATTGAGATTCCTTTTCAAAAGTTTACTTTACCTATGAAGTTATTGATAAAATTGACATTTGGAAACAAGGACATGACATGATTACATATACTTTCCAAACACCCAAGGATGACCTAGTCCTTTATTCTCCTAATGCGTTTCGATCATACATTGAGGATTTTGATGAATACTCCTCTGATCACTTGGATTTACTCTATGAAGAAAGTTATCAACCATCATTGTTCTTATATATTGATAGGGTTAAGGACATCATTTTTTTGAAGAAGCATCCTTATGATAATGCTCTCGAGCCACCTTCAATTACTTTATCGTAATGTGTCATTAAAGGTGTAGTTGGGAAGTATGTCTTTTATATCACGTTTCCTCTAAGTAAAACCCTAGAGTTCAAGGGTAGGTTGAATACCTCAATAATAAGTTTGTCCTCTCAATCTTTTATCCTTCCCTTAATATTTTTTCAATCATCTTCTAGGTCCTTTCCAGTCCTTTCGTAGGTTTCAAGTTGTGAAGACGTCCAAGGTACCCAGTTTTCAGACCCTTTGAGTTAGTCTTTTGAACCTTTGAATTTTCACGATCCCTTCCTGAAATGAATTGAGCACCTTCCTGGGATAATGGCTTAGAGCCATTTTATCCCTCCCACCCACCTCCATGAGCTAGACCTTATAGTTTCCAATGATACAATACATTTCCTAACTCATGTTGTTTTTGTGCTTAACTTATAACTTCTTTGGTTTATGATGAAGCACAAAGGCAGGTATTGTGAGACATTTCTAGGGTGGTTTCACTGGCTATTTGAAGACACCTAGCATTCATCCAAGATGTACATAGAGGTAAGTAGGTAGGAATTCACATTCACTGTATATACCATCTTAATTTCATGATAGAGTAGTTGTATTTCCATTTGTATATATTCTTTCTTTCATTTTATGTACCATATATGAGTCGGGGTTGATATCACCACCCCAAATGATTACTAATAATATTTTGTTGAGATCAGGAAGGTCACATGTCATGATAGCTATGTTGATGTTCTCATGTGCTCTACGATGAGCACTTGTCCCCGAGTTGGAGCCATATGTTATCCCCTAGCCTAGGGATAACTAAGGAGATTATGTCTCAAGGCCCACATGTCCTATACATGGAGTACTGAGAGACATATTGACTTGAGCCTGGTCCTGGAGGGCCCATATTTCTTCTTCAATGCCTCCACCTTGTCAGCAACAACAAAATCAATCCCATGAGCCTGGTCCTTCAACAACATTGGGTATTTCTCCATGAGGTAATGAGTCCAGGTATCATGGTATGTGTCACTCTGATTCTCAAAACATTTGAATATGTGAATTTAATTATTTTAACTTCTAACATGTTCTTGGATCTTATCCTTTCCACTTGTCTACACCTGGGGGAAATGAAAGGATTCCCTAGTAAGTTGGTTTCCATAGGGTTTGAGTTTCCACTAGGTGGGTTCATTAAAGGTCATCGTTTGTTCCCACCATACTTACCACTTTTCATCTTTTTCCCTCTCATCCATCCCATACATTGGTTTGGGCATTGGGTTTGATGATCTAGCAAAGGGTTGTACCTTACCTTGTGGGAATAAGGGGATAAAGGCCCAGAGGGTAAAAGTAGATGGAAAAGGATAAAATCCAAAAGAACAAAACCTTCAGATGCTTCGCCGAGGGATCCCCTAGAAATAAATAAAAGGCTTCTCAACAAGAAACAAAGGAACCCATAAAATAATAAAATCAAGACCTAGTTGGAGGATAAGGGGTCTAATCATGAGCCAACTTATTAGGTCCATGGGCATGCAGTGGTATGACACTACCATTCAGCTAGTCACCATTCCAGGGTAGTGGCTCTTGGCAGTATATCCAAGACAAAGGGGTTCACATCACGATCCAACCTTCTCATCTTCGTGAAATGCTTGTGGGTAACATTGTCACCACTAGTCACCATGCTAGGGTAGTGTCCCCTAACTAGTCTCTTCAAAGAAAAATCAATAAGATAAAAATTTAAAAGGCATGAGTGGGCTTGGAAACATTTGCATCCATGAAAAGGTGAAAATCACCCTCTTCAGAGGCACCAATAGGTAAGACATACATTCCCCTATCATCACTGCACCCATTACTTAGACATCCCTTACCACCTCACCCACTTACATGGCTTGAATTTTTCTTCGCCTGGAAACATCCAACATCCAATGAGAACTAACCCAATAGGACATCCTAACGTCCCCTTCAAACTTGTGTTGTAGAATAACATAACGTCTTTGAGCACTTGTCTAGGAAAAGGGGGTTTTATGCATATGTTTAAATACTTGGATTATTATATGTGATTGACATTGCTATGATCCATGTGACTTATGAGCCCATGGAGGGCGTACCTGTTGTTGTTGCAGGGACACACCCAACAGACATGTACACATGGGGAGATGACTAGTTCAGACCTCCATAGGGCTAAAATCCCACCATATGGACGTTGAGACCCCAGTCGGGGGTAGAGATAGATCAGAGGTTTGCACTAGAGAGAGAGGAGGGCATTCCACCAGAGACAACCCGACAGGCCTAGAACCAGGGGGGTATTTACCTTCTCACTATGATGTATGCCTTTAAAGGCCCATGACATCACCCATGTGACCCATGACATCACCCAACGGTTTGGACACTTTGGAGGCAGTTGTGTACCAAGTGGCATGTGTGGTTTGATCCAGAGGCCTTAGGAGGCCTAACGTTTTTCTCCTAGAGGCAAATGTTTCCCTAAAAACTCCTAATGTCACCATAAAAGGGCATGGAATCATATTTTATTCTTGATTTAGGTTTGTATTATTTCATTTAATGTTAAAACTGGATATTACATGTAAACTGGCCATGTCGTCCTTTTTGACCTAATTCTGGTCATTTTCACTATATAAATAAGGGTTTTTTCCCTTGTATTTTTCATGATATTTCACTCACACTTGGTGAGGTATGAAATTTCCGCCCTATTTGGGGTTACATGACTGAAATTTAGTGCACACTTGTTGAAGGAGGCTTATTTTGGACTATTTTGGCAATTTTCTTGGTGGAAGTGTTCAACTAGAGTGTTTGCTAGATGATTCTTGGTGGATGTAAGTAAAATTTCTTCAATTCTTCTTCATTTAATGGTTATACTTATGTTTATCTTTCATTTACATTAATAGTATGAAATTTTTAGCTTAAAACCCTAGGAGGCTAAGCACATGTTATTTTCCTTGCCTTAAGAGATTTCACCTACTAGATTTTGCCAAGAAGCCGTTTGTCTTGAAGATTTTGCTAAGGACCTTGCCATTGCAACACACTAACACATTTTTCTTCATCTAAGCCATCATTACTTCACCCTTGAGCTAAATAAGGAGTAAAACTACTAGGGCCTAGAGTTACCTACACCCTAGTAGCTATTTTCCCCCTAGGGTTTGGTAGTTGAATCCTTGTGTTACCAACACTTCAACTATTGACCTATCATTTCTTTGGTTCTCTTACTATCATCTTTTCCTTCAAGATTTGATGCTACTTAAAAGACTCAATTTACCCTAAAGGCACTAATATAAGACTTGCTATTGAGTGATTGACAAAAACAACTATCAAAACCTACACCTTAAGCCTTCTACTAACCACTCCTAAAATTATAATAGCCTAATCTACTAGCTTCGTTGTTGTTGTTACTAAAGTAATCTACATCCATATTTTGCAGCACTAAAAGAATCTAAAAGAAATTGAAAAAGTTGATTAATGCACTTCCTTACTTGCTTCTGACAAATGCTAGTATTTTAATGTTAATAATTGATTATTCTTGGTCATTTTGAAGCCATTTTAAGCAACTTATTGTGAAGTTATTGTCTTATAAATATTGCTTCTACAAATTTATGTTTTCTTCACCATTATATCGGCCATTGATTTTATTGATAAAGTATGTGGTTTTATGAAGTACTAACAACAAGTTGTACTTGCGAAAGATATATTTTCTTGTTGCTTTGTTTCGGGAAGGTAAATCTTGATACTTCATTACTTCATTGGTTAAAACCCCAGGACTTTCTAATCAATGTGAATTGTGAGAGGGGGAATTTTCATAGACATATTAACCTTGCCTTCTCAAACCTCCAGGTCACTGGGGATGTCTCCCCTGGGCCATCAACCCTAAATAGAAAGAGGCATCCTATTGAGGTGACAGTGAAAGTATACCCTCTAATATGCCAATTTTCCCTTCCATGAACCTTTCCTTTGATCAAAATACAAATTGTGCGATAATAGGTTCAATTCCAGCAAACTCATAACCCTTCATCGTCATTATCATTAAAATAGAATTGTTCCTCTTTATTTCTAGTGTATTTTATCCACTCTGTAAATAATATTTCTTTTATTTTTCCAAATGAACCATAATTTATTTCCTTTTATTTTAAATTTAGGAAGCAACAAAGAATATTATCTAGACCAAGTAGCTAGACGAGGATCTCACCATTTTTACTGGGGTGGTGTTTTCTCTTTGTTTTTCATTAAGGAGATCCTTGACCTTTGAATGTGAAACTTTGAAATTCATTGATCCAGGTGGATATTGGTGGCCACCCACCTCTTCCACTAACTCATCAAAATTATCCATCTTGGTCGTTCTTGTTATGATTTTCAGGTCCTGAACCTCTGGATCCATTTTGAGGCTTTAAATGATGTTTTTTTTTCATCCTTCTAACTGAATTAGCTATATCATGTCCAAATGGAAATGGATAAATGGAAGATACCGCACTATGATACAAGATCGACCAAGCCATACATAGTCATTTTTTAACCAGGGAGGTGTCAAAATGTTGATACCAATTGATCACTAAGGGCTAAAGGGTGGCCATGGATTTCCCTAGCCTACCAACAATTATACTTCTTAGTTATATATTTCCAATGAGCTATAATGTGACCTAAATAGAGATTGTATGAAAATGTTATTCCCTTGGGAAGTTATCATATCAACTATCCATCTTGGGGCCTATAATACTTTTGGTGTTTCACCTCCTAGGGCTAGGATTTTGGACCATTGGTGTTATTTCTTTATGTTAAAATTCCATTCTTTCGTCCTCTTGTGATATAGTTTTGTGAATGATTGTATTCAACATCTCTCTCTCTCTTTAGAGATAAGTTACCACCATTCTAGCTAGTTTTTGTTCTACAATATTATGTTATTTTATTCATTAATAGAAGTTGGGTTCACTATATTACGATACTCTTTACCATATTTCTACTTGTGTTTCATTTCATTCCCTATACAATCCAAATCAATGGTATCAAATAAATTTGCTCCTTGTCATTTCTTGGTTCATGTCCTTGATGAGGTAAGGGTATAGAGAGTTTAGTCTCGAGCTAGTTTCACTTGAGGAAGACTACTTTCACTAGCCCAAGAAACCCCCCATGGTAGATGAAAAGAGAGATAATGGAGAAATAGGTCATTTAAATATGTTGCTTGAGGAATCCCCCACATGAAAGAGGAATGAAATGATGGAAAAATTCAGCCAGATCCTTCAACGATTACCACCGATGGGTGATGCACCCTGAATAAGCAACCATTTAGAAGGTGTAAAACCCTTCAAGGTACAAGTTAACTTTGATATATCTTTATTTTAAGGCCAAATAGATGCATATGATTTGAAGAAATGGTTAAATATGCTAAAGGGTTATCATTATGTTCAAAACAATTTTGACAATGAAAAATATCGCCTTCCTACTTCTTAAATCCCTTCCCCATGTCAAATATTGGTGGGAAGGTTACTAGGAGAGACATAAAAATGATGATTCTATGGAATTTGGTAAATAATCCACTTGGGCAACCTTTTTTGATGCCCTCAAGGAATAATTATACCCTTTTGGAAATTGTGATGACCAATACACGACATGAACAACTCTGCGTTGGGAGAGAGACAAAATGGTGACGAAGTACACCAATCTATTTTGTACATTTCTTTGAAATATGGGTATCAGAGACTCCAAGAAGAACCTTGTTCTAAAGTACCGTAGTGACCTACAGAAGTACATCCAAACAAATATGGATTTCTTGGACATCTCCTTCAAGGATTCACTTATCGATATGTTGTCAAAATCGAGCATAAATTCGAGAAAAGGAATAAGTGGGAGTTTGGGTCTACCAATCCACCACAAAAAAAGCATGGTAAAGGAATCCATAACTCATAGAACACGGGATGAAGCTAGGAGATCAAACCTTAATACGTCCATTCCAAGCCACATGCAAAGAAGGGTAATGGGAAGTTGAAGAAGCAACATGGAAAGTCGTGTGAGTTCCAAAACATTCCCTAGAAAAACACTGATGAATTCCACTTGAAGAAATAATTGTTGGTAGAGATTAAAGGAAAAGATTCAAACCTTGAATTGAAATCTTATTCAAAGTAGGATAAGGGAAAGTGGATAATTGATGTATAATCCAGTGCTATCATCACGACTACAAAGATCCAACCAAAAGGGACATAAGAGCTTGAGGAGGGGGATAACCTCTTCCATTCTAAAATTTGGATGAAGGGGAGCCCACTACATTCCATATTTTATAGTGGCAGCCATAAGAACTTGATATAAGTCGATGTCATCAAGATATTGAAGTTGTCAACAAACCCACACCCCCAACCATACATCATCGGTTGGTTTAGCTAGGGATGAGACCCTCCTGTTAACTAGCAGTATTGCTTGTCCTATGGCATCAAGCCCTTCAAAGATGAGTTACTATGTGATGTTTCCCCACTCAAAGTTTGTGATGTTCTTTTAAGACAACCATATATGTGAAAAATACATGTTGTATATAATTCTAGACCTCATAGTGTCATTGTTACTTTTGGTAGACAATTATACAAGATTCCTAAGGTCATTCTGACTACCATATTCTCTTTGACCATAGCCAAGCAATGGAGGAAGGTAATCTCCCAAACTAGGAAATTTTTCCTCTTCATGGTTAATTATGAACGAGAATAGAAGATCATCATGACATTAACAACCCTTTCACATGGCCTCTCTGCATAGCAAAAGCAAGTGGAAAAATTAGTGGAAGCATAGAAAGATATCTTCACCTCAATTGTTGGGGAACCTCTACACTCCCAGGTCAAGGATTCAATTTAATTGATACCTAGTACCCATTTACTTAATATCCCAATATATAGGCCTTCCCCCATGAAAAATGAAGAAATCAAATTCCAAATTCAGGATTTAATCCAAAAAGGGTACATTCAAGCAAGCTCCTCATATTGCAAGAGACTGATTGTATTGGTGTGAAATAAATATCGTACATGATGACTTTGTATTGATTATAAATATCTAAATGAAATCACAGTCCATAACCATTATCCCATTCCACGAATTGATGATTTTCTTTACCAACTCAAGGGTGCCAACTACTTTAGTAAGATTGATCTGAAGTCGGGATATCACTAGGTACCAATCAAGAAAATGACTTGGATCTTATCCCATACTCACCTTTCCAGATATGCAACAACCCTTTGATATTGGGACAAATGCTTCAAACTATGCATTTGGAGAAGTCCTCACTTAGAATGGCCATGTAGTGGCCTACCATAGTCAAACACTCTCATCTTCCATCCACAAGTACTCCACTTATGATAATGATATTTAATCCATTGTGAAACCCTACCTCCAATGGAAGAATTACATTCTTGGGACAAAGATCATCATCCACACTGATCACAAACACATACAATTCATGAAAACACCAGGGAAGTTACAAAATGATCACCACAAAAAGTGGTCCACCTACCTACAAAAATTCCACCTGAACTTTAAATACAAGAAGGGTAGAACTAATCAAGTCGTTGATTTCCTCAGTCGACCTCCATTTGTAGTACTCACCACAGTTCTCAACTCTTGTGGGCATGAGACCTCTGTATGGTCGCATCTGTATCACAACAATGTTGAATTTGATTCCACATATTAAACACTGGGAACAAGCACACGAGTTGCATATTTTCATCTCCAAGATGGAATATTATGTCATTTAGGCCATCTCCATGTTCCTTGAAGTGAGTGTGTGAAGTTGATTTTGGAATCTCATTACAATCGGGTGGTAGGAATTGTTTTTCATTTTAATGATGTATTATGTGTTCCAGGTCTCTCCTACAACCTTCTATCAGTATATCAAATCACTTATTCAATTGAAGGTAAAAAAGTAGAAGTTTCACCTCACCAAGTTATAATAAAGGATTTAAAAGACCCAAAGCATGTCCTAGCAACTAGAATTGTTACTGGTATTATCAAGCTATACAAATTTGACAATTTTGGCTCATTATATTTTCCATTAGTATTTATTTCTCATAGCAATGACTTGAGCACACTTTGACATGAGTATTTTCACCGTATAAACTATCGCTCATCGTAGTAGCTATGCAATCAACATATGGTGATTGGTCTTCCTCTTGTTTCTTGCAGAGATGGTATTCGTGAAAATTGTGTTCTCAACAAACATCATTTGGAAAATTTTGACAAATGTGCCTCTTCGAATTCCTTGCCCCCCCTGCATCTTATTGATAGTGATTTTTGTGGTTTGGTTCCTTCTCCTTCTATCTCTAGGTGTAGTTACTTCTTCACTTTCATTTATGACTTCTCGAAATGCACTTCAGTTTATTTTTTAAAAGTTAAGAGTGAGATCTTTAACAAGTATTTTTCCTACAAGGACCTCGTAGAAAAACAATTTGGACATCAACTATGAAATTTTAGAACATATAATGGAGGTTAATATATTAATAATTGCAACATATTACACTATATAGGACATTCAAATGCAATATATTGTTCTGTATACAACAAAAAAAAATGTTATTGTTAAGAGTAAAAATTGCACATTAAAGGAAATGGAAAATTGTATGATCCAATTTAGAGGATTAAGTCATCATTATTGGGTGGAATCTATTAATTGTACCAATTACACAATCAATCACACTCCCACAAAGGATTTTAAAAAATATAATACTGGAAGAAGCATGGAGTAAAATTAAACCAAATGTAAGCCACTTCCGTTTGTTTTGTAGTAAAGCATGGGCTCACATTCCCAATGATAAAAGGAAATAATTACAAATTAAAAGTAAGAAGTGCATTTTTGTTGGATATTATGAAGATGCCAAAGGTTATAGACTTCTTCAACCTCATTTCAACGAAATTATTATTGGGGGAAATGTCAAGTTTGATGAAAATCTCTCAGCCTATGATCTTAATTCAACATTCGTTCCATATTTAGTATGTATGCCATCTTCTCTTCCCAAATTTTATGTTAATGATCATGTTATCCCTAATTCATAGGAGATGATTTCTTGAGGCCCTCAGGTTGTAGACATGGAGTACTAAGAGATAGATTGACCAACAATGTCCACTTGCACAGATAGAGACTATCTTCACCACCATAGATCTCAGGTTCTGTAATGCCTACCTATTTCGGGCCTCAAAAATAAATAAATATCTACTTTGTTGTTTGCTACTGAAATATTCTGCAATTTAATTTACTGTTTTTTTTCATGGTTTTTCTTTAGTTTTTCTTTATACCAGGAGTAAAATAATAAACATCATAATCACATTAACAATATAATCACAAAAACAACATAATGAAACACATACCTCAACATAATCACAACAACAACATAATAAAATAAAATACCTCTCCTTGCAAGTTGGATGATTTTGTCCCCGGTTCGTTTGTTCTAGAGCTTGTTGAAACTGCCTAACTGAATATTAACCTCCCATCCAACTAGAAACAACCTGTCCATCTCCCTAGCTCCAAGAATCGTTACGTATTCCTGGCCTCCGAGCCCAAAATTCATAGCAACAAAACTGCCCTGTGAGAGATTCCAAAATACTATGTTCTCCCAATTTTCCTCCTCCTCCTCCTTCACCTCTTACATAAATTTCCCATGCAAAATGAGACCATATTGGAGCCTCAACTATATTTACCTAACTCCAAATAGAATCCGTAAGAGGAACTGTCAACTCTCTTGACCAAGCTTCCCCAATAGGAAATTGACAGTCATCATCACACTTCTAGGGGAGCATGAACTAACATCGTCCTTGCATGACTCCAGGTTTCAGAGGATACATAGTGGGAAATGCCTCCACCCCTCTTAATAGGAATAGGATCCACACCCTACCATGGAACATATAGTGGCACTGTGTTGCTGGGAATTTTGTCATCGTGTATTAAGTTTTAGGCAGTCTCACCACCTGGAAAACTTGCACTTGTCCACACATCATAGAAATGCATTCGAACCAATATAATTTCGCATACAAGATTCATACCATATTGTTTCTTGGTCAAGGTTCACAACAACACCCTTTTATCATCATTATTCTCTGGCTATTTCATAGCCTATTGACCTGCAGATTAGTCTATAACACAAACCCATACATATCCATGCATTATCATCATGTAAATGAATTTAATCATAATCTCAATCTAGTATCCATGTACCAACAACTTTAAATGTTAAAATTCTCAAGTTAGAATAGATTTCATAATATCCATCATAATTAAAATAACGTTAAACATTCATAGAATTGACATTCAGATAGGTCCATATGTCATAAAATTTCAAGTGTGTCATTAATAGTTTCACCTTCACTAAAAATAAAAGGTGATTAGGTATTAATTAATTCTAGTTGTCTAAGTCAAAATGTGACATTACATAGGTCTCTGCTACCATTTGTAAGGTCGTCCCGAAGTTATAGGTCATTCACGAAATAAATAAATAAATAAATAATTCCAACACAACTTACTAAAAGCCTTCTATGATAGCAAACCCCATGCTATATTGGTCCCATTGATCCTTCACTTGATTAAAACATGTTTATTCTATTAATATGTTGATTGTGACTATCCTTATTTAACAAGAACCTTACTATGTCTCGACTCTATTTTATTACCACTCGTAATTAAATTAATGAAAATACATACTTCTCTTACAAATTTATTCTTCATAAGTTTCATATAGGACCCCCATAATTAATGTATGGTCTACTCGTTTGACCACTAGTTAGAACGTTTTCTCATCATTGATTATAATTTCATTAAGTCATACATACAATCCTACCTAAGATATATTGATAATTGAATTCAATCATTATTGAGGTTAGCATTGTCATATTGACAACGTAGCATTCTAGCATGTGCTTATGTTAGTTCCCTATTCTACAAACATTCAAGGGATACTACAAGTGGGCCTATGTTATGAACCTAGAAATTAAGTTAAGAAAGATAAGTGAAATATTAGGACAATATGTCTTATTACATCATAATGTTTGATGGGTTATATCGAGTGGTTTATAGTTATCCAACATGATGTTCAATCAACTCATGTTTAATTACTAAGTTGACTTAGGTGTACACGAATAGTGGAGTTCATGTATCTCTTGTGAAGGATTGGTAACATTAGTAATATGCATTATAAACACCTCAATTAATGCTAGTTGAACAAGACAAGAAATCAAGAATGCTCCCATAAAAAGGATTGATGTGCTTTTAGAAGGAACACTTTGAGAAAAAGGGGTATCTGTTGGGAAATGGGGAAAACTTTCATTCATAAAATTATTTGGTAGGAGCAATTCCAATGGAGTGTCAAGGATTATTATGCATAATTCCCTTGGAAGAGGGGTGAACTATATAATCTCACATATTGAAATGCATTAAGGTCTAACTACTATTTTCTCACTAAGAAGGATTATTCCCTATAAAGAAAAAAAAAACTATGTAGAGAGACAGAGAGAGATGAGGAATGATGAAAACATGATGAATACAATCCACAATACTTGCTATGGAAAACTTGACACTACAATTTGTTTTACGGTCGAGTTTGTTTCCACCCAAACTCAAGTACAGAGGAAAATCATATGCATAAACTACACTCCTAATCTAGCTAAACTTCCATATAATGCACCCCATGTAATTTTCTCTAATTTTTATTTTTTTTGTAGTGTTTGTTTTAATAGGCCAGTGGTCATCTAGCCTCCTTTCCTGGGAGTACAATTGGTGCTATATAATTCCACATATCTTCTCATCCGTAACACATAACGCACAATAATAATTTTTTGGAACCACCATTGGTCTCCAGTCATAATATAAGAACACCAAGACAACCTACAACTCCATGAAGTCCTCATGAAGTCGATCCTTCTATAACTCACAAGTAATATATGTCCAGCTTGCAATATAAAAAATAATAATCTACATTTTATTTTAGTAATCTAACTAAATGATATCACACTTAACAAATTCAAATTTGAGGATACTTAAATAGTAAGAGACCTCATCTAACCC
>ML782403.1:291472-302929 GCA_009831015.1 Picea engelmannii
CCCCTTTTTAAAGGCTTACTATAGACATTCCACTCCACTTACTTTTCACAAACGATATTATTCTTTTGGAAGCTTCATTTAGACATTTCAAAACATAATAAAAGTTTATATGGAAGACATTTAGTACATTGAAACAAATCAATATGACATGTTAACCTCGTAACATAGGCACATAAACATTTTATTCCTTTCTCTTGTATTACTTATTATAAAAGTTTTCATTCTTATTATAATGTATCCAGATAAGATTGGTCAGTGGGTCACTTGTCATGCCACTATTTATTTTGACAATTTATAATGTAAGTACTCAAACTTTATTGAATTTATATTATGTGATAATTTTTTTTTTAAATAATAATAATAATAATAATGTTATTATTATTATTATTATTATATTAATTTCTTTGACAATTTGAATAGACTCATTTTCATACTTTTAAAATATTCAATGGGTAATACCAAAGATAATAGGCAATAGGCACATTTCAACTTCTAACCTTACTTAACCTAAAACCTTTTATTATTATTTAAAACATTTAATGTAAAAATTCTATAAAAATATTTAAAAATAACTTTTATGAAAATTAGTGTTTTTTTTTAAAGGCAATTTTATTATTTTATAATAAGTAAATTTTGCATGTAACCATTTTCTAAAAAAGTCAACTTAATTCAAGTAAATCACCTTAACTCAATTATTAGATTGGATCCTACTTGGCAGCTTCAGAATATCGACTCGTGTGGTCAGCTTATGATTCCGCTTCTATAGGACGAAGTTCCCAATTTCTACCTTTTGCGAGGCAGGTAAAACATCTGGTATTGCACCTAATTCCATTACCTCGAGAGGGCTATAGTTTAATCATTGAATGAATGTCCCGCTCGGTATTGTCAATCTTTCATAGGCAGATCTTTCATCTCTATCTGAACAAAAAAATCTTCTTTCGTTTCATTGCCCGATAGAAGGCGGGAAGGGGGCATTAATAGATAAAATGTATATATAATAATAATTAAATTATTAAATTATGATTAATAATATGAAAACTAAATGGAATTATCTCAATTAAACCACGAGTTGAGAAATTAAAAAATAAATAAATTATACATACATAATTAGTTTAACGTGCTAGTGATACAAACTACAAACTGTGAAAATAAATTTAACACTTCACCATACACTAGGGACCTAAAATTTTATGTTCTCAACATGCACGTCATACACAATCTCATTGCAATTAAAAATCTATCAAAAATCAGGATATATATATATATATGTATCTGTAAAATATCTAATCATTACTATATTTATATTTTATACTATATTAATAATTTTATTTTATTTTATTTTTTTAATAAATTGTTCTTACATTATAATGGCTATGTGATTTTGATATTTTTCTTATCTAATCATTTTATTTAAAAAAAATACTTATCCATCTGTAAATTGAATTAAAGGCATTTATACAATATCCATAATGAATCTCTGAGGTGCAGATCTCATTTCTCCTTACCCAATCTTCATTTCTCAATCATAATTAGACCTACCTTTTGGAAATTAATCAACATCTTGAATGTGACTGTGTGAGTTGTGGGTGGGATTTTCGTGCAACATGTGTACTATGTGGGTGTATCAACTCTCGAGCTTGAATATTTTATGAGTTTTGAAAGGCCATTTATTCATCTCTTACAGAGCTCCCTGTCCCTTCATTCTACTCTATGCTAGTCCACCTATAGGCCAGTTTTCACTTGGGTTCTTATCACATTGACTCTTTCAATTTCTCTTTATTTTAATAATATGTTTGTTTGTAGTAACCTTTCACTCCATGGCCCTTTAAACATCATCAATTTCTGATAAGAAGAATCTATCTACTTTGTCCTTTCATCTTTCCATGTCGCGTTCATAGTCTGTTCATAGTCTCCGTGGGGTGATCGTCCATTAAAGGAACCATTTGTCTGATTTGGTTGGTTAGGTATACCAAACCAAGTTTTCATCCCAAGCTTTCATAACTGTGAATGACTTGTTTCTTCTTGAGTGGAAGAGAAAGAGAACTTGACATAATGAGAAAGGAGCGCCATCAAAGGCCTTCATTCTCCCTCTTTCTCTTTTCTATTCAAGTGAGTAGATGCAAATCTCATAGACAACTTATTGCACAGTTATTGAATGTCTTGTTGGGGATGATTCTATCCCTGTAGCACCTTGATTTGAGTGGGATTGCATGTTTGCTTCTAGTTCCTGCTAGGGAAGCATACATGCATCGAAGAAATGTCCACAGGGTGAAAAATGTGCACCCATTTCACTGCATAACACTGCATGTGGTATTGTCAAATGACATGTCTCTCGATCAAGCAATGCACTAGGATATTTTACATGTGGCCATATTCTTAACTTAACAGTGAAAGGTATCTCAACAGTTGCAGCTGCAACAATTGCTACCATAGATGCATGTGCAGCTGTCGCTTCTGCTTCAACTACACTAAGATTATATTGTGCGTGTTTGTCTTAATTTTCAATATTCATTACAACATCTTCACCCACGGACATTCCAGTTATTCCATCACTTGAAAACATTCCAGATATGCCAGTCCCTGTCTGGGCATTGAGTCGATAAAGTGAGCGATCGTGCCCTCCATACCTCCCAACAAATATAGCAGAAGCAATCCTAGCTGTTGTATATGATAGTAATGAAACACCATGGATTTGTTGTTGTGGATGTGATTCATATGGCATATTTAGCATTCTAAACACATCCCCCTACCAGCCTTCCAAAATAGGTAAATTTGGACTCAATCCAACATGAGACTGATGTTAGATTCATAATGAAGAAAACAACAGAAACATAATATAAAGAACTAAAGAAATCAAGAAATCATGATGAGAAGAGATAAATAAATACTGGCAGAAAAGGCATACTCTATATTCATCAATGTTGCAAATAATCATGTACATAGACATACATATATAATACAAGAAGACCATAACTGTCATGTAAATGTATAACAATTAGGTAAATTAAGTAACTTATGATTATAGTTTTAACATCCCCCCTTAATCATAAGTTCGTTCTTGCTTGAAAAATTGCCACTACTTGACAATCACACGTGTCAAGCGAATATTCAAAGGGCTAATTGAAGATGCTCTCTGAATTCAGAAAAAATAGCAGAAGCTGATGTCTTCTACTAAATTGGTGGCTTAAGGGTGACCACAAACTCATTTGGTGGTTTTGGGATGACCACAAACTGAATCTCTAGCAGAAGTTGATGTCTTCTACTAAATGGCATGGTTTTATGTTGACCATAAACTAAAAAGAGATCAAGGCTCAAAAATATGAAAATGTAACAAGCAAAACTTCATGTCTTCTGCTCAATTGGCGGTTTTAAGTTGACCACAAACCATATCAACAACAATATGTCAAGAAACAAGACTGCATACCAAGAACTAGGTTGCATACTTGATCATATGTTCACAGGCTCTAAATCAAACTTGGAACTTGACTGAAAAACTTTAGATTTCCCCCCTATCAAGGACAAGTGGTTCAAATTCCCTTGATCATCATTCACAAGTATGGCCAAGAAGATATCCAACACTTGTATAAGCTACTGGAACAATGTGTACGCTTTCACAATGTAAAGTGGAAAAGGTTAATCAAACTGTCTTCTGGCGAAGTCTAAAGACTCGATCTTCAACTCAAAAGACTACATCATCTGGACCCGATCATACCCTATATCATCAAATCTTGAAAAACATTCATGTCCATCAACTGTAGAAATATCTCCAATCAAGTACGACTGTACTTGTGTATAAATTTGGCGATAAGACTGCTCCAATAAATTGGCTTCCAAACTCCAACGCCAATTCCTTAACCATTCAAAATGAATTTGTTTCCACTTGCGCTTTTGACACCTTACTGAGGGGTGATTTGTCTTCCCACAAAATCTACATGGATGAAGATCAAAACAGTTTGACTTATCATGGCCAGACCGGTGACAGTGTTTGCACTATATGGATTCTTTATATGACTTATTATCATGATCTAGAATATCTGTAACACCATCTTCATCAACAATATCCTGTAACTATCCTTACCAATATCCTCAAGCTCTGTCACCTTATCATCATTCAAAAATCCTTCACTCACAAAGCAAATAGGTTCGCAATAATTAGGAAAATAAAAAAAGGTTGTTAGCATCATTTTCATATCCTAGTCCATATCGATTTAGTTTAAAGAATAATTCTTCCCATGGTCGAACAATTCTAATTTCTTTGCCACATTCATCCACAACTTTTTCTGACATAGGGACTTTATCCAACTCATCTTTATGTTTATGACTGTCATCACTAGTCAACTGAATGTCTTCATTATTTTCATCCTTGATGTCATTTTGGTCCTTGAAATCACATTGTTGGTGTCAAAGAAAACTTAACTCATCAGATAACATTTTGTTTTGAAGTTTGAACATATCAATTTTCTTGTGCATTACTTGTAAACAAGTAATCACTGTACTGAGGGTGCACTTGTTTATTGCAATTGTAAATTCCGTAGTTTAGTTAATTAATGTGCACAATATTGTAAATATTTCTTCAATTCTTTCCATTATGCAGAATATGGAAGAGAGATGTTTGTTGATGCCACAAAATTCAATTTTGTATCCTATTGTGCATGCAGAGCGATCGTCTATTGCATGAATGCCAAAAAACTACAGGATAACCAATGACGCACACAAAGATCCTAAGATGCACACAAAGATCCTAAGACCCCCTTATTCAATTTCGGGTGGGTCAAGGATGAAAAGACAGATGTGTAATTTTATTATGTAAGATGATCCCCTATAACTCCTTTTACAAAATAAAAAAAAAAAAAAACCCTTATAACACCTTTACATGCACCTTATAAATTCATTACATTTAACTATGACTCCTCCATATAAATTTTAAATCTTCTTATGCTTTATAATTCATATAGTAAGTTCTTTCTAAATCCTCCCACATGAAGCCATTTGAATTTACCTTTTGTAAAAAGTGATATATAAAAAATGATATTGCTCCATTCCAAAAATACCAAGCCTTGTTGGAAACAATGCATCTTGATAGGAATTAAATAGGTGTAACAAAGAATTACATTTATATGGTAAAAACTGAACCCTGTTCACTGTAAATGACTTTCTAACTTAAAAAAACAAAGCGTTCTCTTATCAGGTTTCGATACCTTGATTTCAAAATTCTTCGACTCCACTAGACTCCACTAGATTATGGAAAGATACAGTAGGTGTTTATGAACCGTGCAACCTCTTCCTCGCTTCAATGCAATTACAAGTCACTTATATTCATCATAGATCTGAATATGCAAAGACATCTTTATTGGTCTCAACGATCATCCCTACCACGCTTGGACATTTCAACAATGAATTAATAAAATTCTTTCCCACAATTTCTATTTCAAAATTCCATCAACGAGAACTCACTTTCAAATCCATCTTACTAGTTTGATAAATGAATGGTCCATCGAAAGGACATTGGAGCGATTATGTCTCCATGCATTCTCTGTTAACTTACAAGCGGTTTCAAGCCCTTCACTCATTCTCTTTATTTCTACATGTGCCAATAAATATGAGATCGCCTAGCAATATGATCGGGTGTCTGATTGACATTGGTTATCTTGCCTCTTTTACCAAGGTCGTGATTGAGGGTCACGTTCTATGTTGCAGGTAGGGTTCTTGCTCTTTGAACAACAATGTTCTTTCTACACAGAACTTCAATTCATACAGTCATCAATATAAATTGCAAATGATTTACCTCAATTAGATTTCTCAAACCTTTGATGTTGCAAGCTCTTAATCTCTCTAGAGAGCGTTCATGGATTTATTAATCTCTCCAAAGAGCATTCTTGCTCGTGGATTCCTTTGACAAGATAATATCAATGCCTCACTCCAGTCTTCTTCATGCTTCTCCACGGTTTGGCCACATCTCACTTCGGGATTCTTCATGCTTCTCCATGGTTCAGCTTCTCACATCTTAGCTCTTTCACAACCTTCACATAAAACATTGATCATATTGTAATGCCTCTATCTAGTCACTAGTTCTGTTCTCCCACTCAATCACATGAATTTTCAAGGCCATCAGATGTAATTTGGAACGTTGGTCTTTTGCTCATTTGGTGCACACTCTCACTAAGCTTCACCTCCATTGAAAAACTACCATGGATGTCAATATTATCAACCCTCAAGGAAATACATGTTCTGGTAAACCAACAAGCCTCTAAGATCATCTACATGCTCTGATACAACTGTTAGATTCATAATGAAGAAAACAATAGAAACATAATATAAACAACTGAAGCAATCAAGAAATCACGATGAACATAGATAAATAAATACTAGCAGAAAAGGCATATTGTATATTCATCAATGCTGCAAATAATCATGTACATAGACGTACATATATAATACAAGAAGACCATAACTTTCATGTAACTATATAACAGTTAGGTAAATTAACTAACTTATGATTATAGTTTTAACAACTAACCCATTAACCACCCTTGCAAGAAGGGAAACTCCTAGCCTGTGTGATCACCAATAGGTAAAAACAATGCAGTTGTGATGATGACCCACTTCCTAAAAGTAGTTGCAGGTTTACATTGGCAGATGTATTTAAAGGAGAGATGCCACGACTTGTTCCTGTTACTTGTCTTGCTTGCGAAGGAGGTAGTCTTGAAGAGATTTCTCCTATATAAGATGTAGTCCATGGATGATTTCTTCCTAATGCCACACTTCCATTAGAAAATACCATGTCCTTAGATTTTTGTATACGAGAATCCATTTTCCTATCTCTCATGAATGCATCCCTTTTGTGGGTCTCAAGGTGTCAATACCAAATCTATAAACATTATTTGTTGTTTCTTCAGACTATCTGTTAGTAAATGCATTTTCATGTCTTCCATCATTTATAAGTTCATAGGTGAGCCCTCTATGAGGCATTCAAGGAGAAACATCCATAGGAGTTGCCCAAGCAATGATCTGCATTCAAAATTATTAGTCATTTGGAATTTCTCATGGTGGTCTAACTTCACCCTCGATTTGTCTAGTACTCGCATAAGTTTCAATCACCATTTTAACCACCATACCATCTACCTGCCAATATTGAACATTACTCTCACTCAAAAAAGTGGTGACGGTGGTCTAAATTCACCCTCAAGTTGTCTAGTACTCGTAGCAGTTTCAACCACCATTTCAACCACCATTTCAACCACCATACCATCTTCCTGTGAAGATTGAACATTACTCTCACTCACTGTAACAACCTCCTTCAACACGACCACAACTCCGATATAGGTGCAATTTTTTGGATTCTTTGTTTTTAAAAGTGTGTGCACAAGTGTAAAAAGGAACATACACACTTGACTCTATGTCGCCACCCGACAACCGACAAGACGCAACCACGATGAACACAACCAGAAGGCTTAAGGCACACAACAGGTGACTATAAGAAATAAACGACCCTAGACATAAGGTGCACAACAAGAACTGCAAGCAATAAACGACCATAGACATAAGGTGCACAACAAATAACTGCAAGCATTAATGACATACTGGGTTATGCATGGTACGAACACAAAGGAAGAATCCATAGTAGTGGATTTCACTATTTCTACACTGGAAAGCAGGGCGTTTAATCTTAGTTCTCTTCTCCGAAGAGAGAGAAGGTCAGATAGGCTCTTGGCCGTCTTCTCAGGCATAAAATAGTAATCTCCATCAAGTGTGTCGCAAGAGTGGAAACCATGCCTTTAAAGGGCCCGAGACTCTTGATACGGCACAAGATTCTTTACACAAGAATAATCACACACACAGACTTATATACTAGGCTACAAGGAGGCGTCTACATCCCGCCCGACACGACTGACCCCATACTCAATGACTCAACCAAGTACAACAATAAATAAACACATGACCGCAACCTCAAAGGAAGGCGCAAGCAGAAGGATTCAGACAACGACCCACCACTATTGAGACTCCATGACATTAATTACAAACCAATTACTCCATTTGATTTCCACTAAACAACGGGTTACCAACCTAGTCTTAAATAATGCGCATTAACTAATTTACCATAACATCACCATAACAGAACCATATCATCGCCTTCTATATCACAATATCATTTCAATTAAACTAATGATGACGTTACCTTTGTTTGTGATTAATAACAACGGAACTACTAGGAACCTGTCCATAGTAACCATGTATTGGCTTTTATAATAGATAGCAGTGGAATTAAACAAATATTATCTTTCATTACAAGACGTTGTAAGCAAATCATCGATGATTAACAAAATAAATTAAATTCAACTGAGAACCACGTTAGCATTGTAAAAACTAATAATGGCTTCATTACAAGTTATTGCAGTTAAACTATTCGATGATTATCAAATAAACTAAATTCATGGGAGGCATATTAGCATTGTGAATAATTAGTGTTATAAAGCATGTTAGCATATCAGCATTGTAATTAGTAAATAATTAGCATTATAAATGCATATCAGCCTATTAGCGTATTAGATTATAATAAACTAAATTCATGGGAAGCATATTAGCATTATAAATAATTAGCATTGAAATTTAAACTAATAATTACTTTTCATTACCAAGCATGGTAAATAAATAATCACGGTTAGCATAGTAAATAAAAATCAAAAGGAAACATACGACGATTTGGATTGTCAAAATTCTCCTTTAATACAACTCATATCCTGTATTTTAACTAAATTCAAATTCCTTTATCGACACCTAGAAATCATCTTTTGTTCGTTATTTTATTCTTTTCATGGAAACTAAAAGCATAAAGAAAATCATATTCTGTCCAATGCAACTGAAAATCGGGTCCCTTAATTTCACCCACAAATCGTATTCAGTTCGGCATAGTTATTTTATTATTTTTAGGAAACTAAAAACGCATTTGAAGATCACATTCTTCTATTTACAGCTGGAAATGAAAATCATAAGGAAAATGAGAGGCACGTGGAAGGGAAGGACTCGACACAACGATGAGGAGTGGACTGAAGGCTTAGTTCGTGTTGCGCGCCATAAGGGGATTAAAACGCATCCACTGTACTACGCTCTGACCAATGAACCAGATGTTGATGGTTTTGTTTACAAGTAGCGTAGCGAGAACAGAAAGCATTAACAACAACAAATTCCATCCACCTATAAATAAACTCAGAGATAGTGGACGGTGAAGAGGTCGAGTCAGAGGTAACGGTTGAACGCTAAGCTGCTTCTCAACACTTAGATTATTTTTATTTCTGGACGGAAATCTGCGTGTTAAGCACCCACGGCGTACATTACAGGGAAAAGTGTCGATTTGAAGCTTGATACACAGGCAATGAAACAATGCATTGAAAGGTTTCAACAATAATACAGTAAAAAAAATTCCAGAAGAGAAAATGCTTTACTCACATTGCATACACCAATCTTCTTTTACTGAGAGGTTTCATTACAATGGCAAACATGACTCCTGGTAAGAGGGATGGCTTTCATTCAAAAGCAGACATGAGATTAACTATTTTCCTTTTTATTTTTCCAGCTCGAATACCCATCCAACCGGCTATAGTAAGAGCGCTAGAACCCAAGTAAAAGGGGTGGGAACGGTTGGCAGGGTTACCCAACACTACACAGAAAATCCATGCGCCCAACACTTGGGCAAGGGCACAGACATCATAATGTTTATACGTTTTTTTTTTCTTCTTATCAGAAATCCAAACATGCAAGCAGAAAATGATAAATCCGACTAATGCCAGAATACTAAGGAATAATATACAGACAAGCACCTTAATCGATATTTTTTTGTTTCTTTATCTATCAACAGAGGGAAAAACATTATTTACAGTGGCATTGACATCCGTAAAACTTACACAACATTTACATGGCAACCAATTCCATTATCACGAGAGAACCTTAAGAATAAACAACAGATATGATTATAATCGCTAAGTACATAACTACAAACATTCATTTAGTCCATTCATAGCTGATAACCATTCTACAAATTTGAAAACCATATCGTTGCCTCCATGCCTTCCTCCAGTGTCGTCCGTGCTCCGTGCCGCTCCCGCTCGCCGACCGTAGAGACCTCACTGGTACCTCCCAACCAATCGCTAGGGGTACTCTACTTACCCCTTAGCCCCCCCGAGCCGCAAAGGGGCCACACCAAATCCATAGGGTAGTCTAGCTTCCCAGCTCGCCTCGCAAGGTGGAGCTACCACTCCCCTACGAGCTGAGAAAACCCAACTCCCCACAAGTAATCAGTCAAGTTGTAAATCCGACAGCGTAACGTTACGCTTACATACCATCCCCTTCTTCCTCATCTTCCCTTTCGCTTATAGAGTTTTGAGACCCGCCCCTTGCCCTAAATCACATTTAATTTAAGTTTTAATGAAAACCCTCTAAAAATTTCTCTGTCTTACAAGTGTCACTCATGCCCCACGTTTCTCTTTAACTTATTAATTGTCTAGGTTTCATTTATTACTTAATTTGCCTATTTTTATTAATCCCTTTTTTTTTTTTTAAACCAAAAAGGTAAATGCGCTAATTAATCTTTTCATTTTGTTTTTAAATTCATAACTTTTTTTTATACTCCCACACGTTAAATAATTTTATTACTTATTAATTGCCTATGTTTCCTTTATTACTTTGTTTCCCTATTTTTATTAATCCCTTCCCTTTTTTTGTTTAAAACCAAAAAGTTAAGTGCGCTAATTAATATTTTCATTTATTATTTATTTAATAATTTTTTGTTCTTCCAAAGTTAGGAATTAATTTCTTCTTTGTAAAATTTTAAAACCATTAGTTTTAATTTAAATCTTACCCTCGTCATCTCCCCAAGAATTTTATGAAGACCCAACTATTACTTAGGTGGGTTTTTGTTTAAATTGTTATTTTTATTCCAGGGTCTGTTCTTAAGGTTAGACTAAAATTTTACCCTAAAAGTTTTAGACTTAGTACTTAGATTCTGAATTGGGCGACACGGGGTTAGGGAAGTTGTTTAAGGATTTCTTAAGGTGTTATTGTCTTAGAGCTATTTAGGTTTGTTTCCTTCATCCACATCAATGCAACGTGCCCTTCAGGACGCACCACGTGCTCCAAGGGTGCCACTCGCCTCGTTCGTTTCCTTTGCGCGACGTGCCCTTCAGGATGCACCACGTGCTCCAAGGGTTCCACTCGCTTCTTGTGTTTATTTTGTGCAACGTGCCTTTTAGGATGCACCACGTGCTCCAAGGGTGGCACTCGCCAACTTGACTGATTGGTAGACATCTATAACCCCTGGAGTCAACACTCCGCCAGGTGAAATTGTGGGAGACTAAGGGCTCTAAGGAATAAGGCCCCCGCCTTATTGCGCGCCCCTTAGAATCATCGTGAGCGACTGTCGCAGTCTTCCCTCATGGCATCGTGGATCCTCTCGAACTAGGTAAT
>ML782403.1:305493-374977 GCA_009831015.1 Picea engelmannii
TTGTAAAGTGAGAATCTTCTCACATAGATTCGTTTGAAGAGGCAACACAGAAAAGATGCGTGGCCTCCGACTCAAAGCATCCGCCACTCGGTTCACTGTTCCCTTTATGTAAGTAATCTCGAAGTCATACTCGCTAAGCAGTTCCGACCAACGCCGTTGTCGCGTGTTCAGGTCGCTTTGCGTAAAAATGTGTTGCAGCCCACAATGATCAATCCTTAATTCAAATTTTCTTCCAACCAGGTAGTGTCTCCAAACCTTCAAGGGATATACGATGGATAATAACTCCAAATCATGCGTCGCGTAGTTTTCCTCATGCCTTCTCAGTTTCCTCGAAATGTAAGAAATCACTCGTCTGTCTTGCATCAAGACTCCGCCTAAACCTGCCTTGGATGCGTCAGTGTATACCAAGAAGTCTGCATCCATGTCAGGGACCTTTAGTATCGGCGTTGTGGTCAACAACTCTTTAAGCCTCCGAAATGCCTCCGCGCATTTCTTGGTCCAAATAAACTTCTTGTTTTTCTTCTGCAATTCCGTGATCGGATTTTCTATCTTCGAAAATCCCTCGACAAACCGTTGATAGTATCCTACTAAACCCATAAAGATATGCACTTCTGTGACAATCGTCGACGCAGGCCATTCCATAATATCCTCAACCTTGGTTGGATCCACGGTGATACCTTCACCGGAGATGACATGCCCTAAGTAGTGAATCCTCGATTGGTAAAAAGAGCATTTGGACAACTTCCCATACAATTTGTGCTCTCGTAGACACTGTAGTACCAAGAACAAGTGATCGTCATGCTCCTCCGTCGTCCGAGAGTAGATCAAGATATCGTCAATGAATACTTGGACGAACTTGTCAAAGTACTTGAGGAACACCCCGTTCATCAAACTCATGAATACCCCTGGGGCGTTTGTCAGTCCAAAAGGTAAAACAATAAATTCGTAATGTCCAAATCTCGTCTTAAAGGCGGTCTTAGGGACGTCATCCTCCTTGATCCGTAACTGGTGATACCCTGATCGCAAATCGATCTTGGAGAACACCGTCGCACCCTTGCTTTGATCGAACAGATCATCAATTCTCGGTAATGGATACTGATTCTTGATCATAGCCTTGTTCAGTTGACGGTAGTCAATGCAAAGCCTCCACGATCCGTCCTTCTTTCCTCTGAAAATAACAGGTGTACCCCACGGTGACACACTAGGACGTATCAGTCCCAGGTCCAACAACTCCTTCAGTTGCATTTCCAACTCTTGCAACTCCAGGGTCGACATCCGATAAGGCATTCTTGTTATCGGTTCGGTCCCCGGTTTCAGGTCTATGGTAAACTCCAGTTCCCTTTCTAGTGACATCCCAGGAAACTCCTCTGGAAATACGTCTGCAAACTCTCTCACCACCGGAAGGTGTTCTAGACCCTCTGCTACTCCCTTTTTGTTTAACGCAAGGATTGCATAAAGCTTTCACCCCTTGCGCATACTCTTCCGTAACTGTAAGGAAGAGACGAACCTCAGGGAAAATCCCTAGTTCCATCCTACAATCACACGTCTCTGTCCTTCGTCATCAACCAAGCTCAACCATTTCGTATTACAGTTGAGTATCGCCTCATGCGATTCCAACCAATCCATACCAATCACAACGTCATAAGATCCTAAGATCGTGATGTACAATTTGACCCTCATGAAAAACTCTCCCAGGTTAAGGGCATAACTCGTAACCTTTCCTCCAACCTTTTGTTTGGCTCCTGAAGCCATCTCTACGAAGCTAAACTCGTCCTATTCGACTGCCTTTACCTTAACCCTTTTTAGCGCTGCACCAAAAATGAAACTCTCAGTAGCATATGGGTCTATCAAAATACTAAGGGTCTGGTCAGCGACAGTACCTGTCGTCTCGAGCACAGTCGACTGGTGCTCTGCCTGGCAGTTATTCACCACCGCATGAATCCGATGGGCCTTGCCCATATCTCCCACGGTAGCGGGTCCGGTTGATCCAGACGCTCTGGTCCTATCCACAGGATAGTCGTGCTGGTAGTGTGGCTCCCCACATGTCCAACACCCCTTCTTCGGCCCAGTAGTCCTGGTGCCCGAAGTAGAAGATGACGGCTCACCGGCCTGGAACCCCGGTTTGTTCTGTTGAACAGGCCTAAACTGTTGCTGCTGCGGGCGACGCTGCTGCTGGTGTTGTGGTCCCTGATAAGGTGTCCGCTACTGAGACGACGGTCGTCTGGGTGTAGTGAAAGTGGATCCTCTCTGAAAACCATGATATCTCGGCGTATGTCTCACCGGTGTTTGATGTTGCGGTGTACCAGATGAACCCTGCCCTGCTGGTCTCGCTGGAGTCCTGGTCTGACCCCCACTGATAAGCTCCTCCTCTGCTATGAGGGCCTTTTGGACAGCTTCGTGCAAGGTTTGAGGCATCAAGATCCTAACCTTTGCACGCAGGCTGTCGTTAAGGCCCAACACGAACCAGTTGACCTTGAGCTTCTCAGTGTTAAGGTGTGGAGCATACTGGAGCAGCTCCATAAAACGTGCCTCGTACTCGGGCACCGTACGACCTCCCTGCTGTAATGCGTTGAACTCATTGAGATGACACTCAATGAATTCCTCTGAAAGGTACCTCTCTCGAAACCGTTCCTCGAACAGTTCTCATGACACGTCTTCAACGGCCATGTTCAGCTGCGGCAGGAGCGTCTTCCACCATAGAAGAGCGCTCCCCTTCAGTTGAAAGACCGCCATGCGGACCTTCATGTTGGAGGTATAATCGTGAAGTGCGAAGCACATCGCCATATTCTCCGGGGCACCAAAGAACTCAGGAAATTTTACCTTCTCGAGTTCACGGTGAATGCTACCTATAACGGCCGGTGCGTGCAGTGAAACCTCAACGGGTGTCGGCGCCCTGGCCTCATCTCTGTCCAATCGGCTGATCAGAGCCTCGGACATGCGCTGAAAGGATATCATCATCCCAATAACATCGCCAACCGCTATCTTCTCCTGTCCGAGAACCTGCTTGCCTCCCTGGGGGTTAGACCCCTCAGGCGTGGATGCTACTGGAGGCGTCATGCCTCCCCCTCGAGCACCGCATCGTCTGCCTCCGCGACGTCCTCTAACCCTGATTACCTGCACACACACAATCAACTCCATCTGCAACAGTATAATCAATCTAATCATGTCCACTAAAGTCGTAGCGAATCCCAAGCCACGGGTCGAACCGACTCTGATACCATATGTAACAACCTCCTTCAACACGACCACAACTCCGATATAGGTGCAAATTTTATTTTATTTTGTTTTTAAAAGTGTGTGCGCGAGTGTAAAAGGAACATACACACTTGACTCTACGTCACCACCCAACAACCGACAAGACGCAACCACGATGAACGCAACCAGAAGGCTAAAGGCGCACAACAGGTGATTGTAAGAAATAAACGACCCTAGACATAAGGTGCACAACAAGAACTGCAAGCAATAAACGACCATAGACATAAGGTGCAAAACAAATAATTGCAAGCATTAACGACATACTGGGTTATGCACGGTACGAACACAAAGGAAGAATCCATAGTAGTGGATTTCACTATTTTTGCACCGGAAAGTAGGGCGTTTAATCTTAGTTCTCTGCTCCAGAGAGAGAGAATGTCAGATAGGCTCCTGGCCGTCTACTCAGGCAGAAACTAGTAATCTCCGTCAGGTGTGTCGCAAGAGTGGAAACCCTGCCTTTAAAGGGCTCGAGACTCTTGATACAGCACAAGATTCTTTACACAAGAATAATCACACACACAGACTTATATACTAGGCTACAAGGAGGTGTCTACATCCCGCCCGACATGACTGACCCCATACTCAATGACTCAACCAAGTACAACAATAAATAAACGCACGACCGCAAACTCAAAGGAAGGTGCAAGCAGAAGGATTCAGACAACGACCGACCACTATTGAGACTCCATGACATTAATTACAAACCAATTACTCCATTTTATTTCCACTAAACAACGAGTTACCAACCCAGTCTTAAATAATGCGCATTAACTAATTTACCATAACATCACCATAACAGAACCATATCATCGCCTTCTATATCACAATATCATTGCAATTAAACTAATGATGACGTTACCTTTGTTTGTCATTAATAACAATGGAACTACTAGGAACCTGTCCATAGTAACCATGTATTGGCTTTTATAATAGATAGCAGTGGAATTAAACAAATATTAGCTTTCATTACAAGACATTGTAAGCAAATCATCGATGATTAACAAAATAAATTAAATTCAACTGAGAACCACGTTAGCATTGTAAAAACTAATAATGTCTTCATTACAAGTTATTGCAGTTAAACTATTCGATGATTATCAAATAAACTAAATTCATGGGAGGCATATTAGCATTGTGAATAATTAGTGTTATAAAGCATGTTAGCATATCAGCATTGTAATTAGTAAATAATTGGCATTATAAATGCATATCAGCCTATTAGCGTATTAGATTATAATAAACTAAATTCATGGGAAGCATATTAGCATTATAAATAATTAGCATTGAAATTCAAACTAATAATTACTTTTCATTACCAAGCATGGTAAATAAATAATCGCGGTTAACATAGTAAATAAAAATCAAAAGGAAGCATACGACGATTTGGATTGTAAAAATTCTCCTTTAATGCAACTCATATCCCATATTTTAACTAAATTCAAATTCCTTTATTGACACCTGGAAATCATCTGCTGTTCGTTATTTTATTCTTTTCATGGAAAATAAAAACATAAAGAAAATCATATTCTGTCCAATGCAACTAAAAATCGGGTCCCTTAATTTCACCCACAAATCGTATTCAGTTCGGCATAGTTATTTTATTATTTTTAGGAAACTAAAAACGCATTTGAAGATCACGTTCTTCTATTTACAGCTGGAAATGAAAATCGTAAGGAAAAGGAGAGGCACGTGGAAGGGAAGGACTCGACACAACGATGAGGAGTGGACTAAAGGCTTAGTTCATGCTGCGCGCTAGAAGGGGATTAAAACGAATCCGTTGTACTGCGCTCTGACCAATGCACCAAACGTTGATGGTTTTGTTTACAAGTAGCGTAGCGAGAACATAAAGCATTAACAACAACAAATTCCATCCACCTATAAATAACCGCAGAGACGGTGGACGGTGAAGAGGTCGAGTCAGAGGTAACGGTTGAACGCTAAGCTGCTTCTCAACACTTAGATTATTTTTATTTCTGGATGGAAATCTGCATGTTAATCACCCACGGTGTACATTAAAGGGAAAAATGGCGATTTGAAGCTTGATACATAGGCAATGAAACAATGCATTGAAAGGTTTCAACAATAATACAGTAACAGAAATTCCAGAAAAGAAAATGCTTTACTCACATTGCATACACCAATCTTCTTTTACTGAGAGGGTTCATTAGAATGGAGAACATGACTCCTGGTAAGAGGGATGGCTTTCATTCAAAAGAAGACACGAGATTAACTAGTTTCCTTTTTATTTTTCTAGCTCGAATACCCATCCAACCGGCTACAGTAAGAGCGCTATAACCCAAGTAAAAGGGGTGGGAACGGTTGGCAGGGTTACCCGACACTACACAGAAAATCCATGGACCCAACACTTGGGCAAGGGCGCAGACATCATAATGTTTATACGTTTTTTTTTTCTTCTTATCAAAAAGCCAAACATGCAAGCAGAAAATGATAAGTCTGACTAACGCCAGAATACCAAGGAATAATATACAGACAAGCACGTTAATCGATATTTTTTTGTTTCTTTATCTATCAACAGAGGGAAAAACATTATTTACAGTGGCATTGACATCCATAAAACTTACACAACATTTACATGGAAACCAATTCCATTATCACAAGAGAACCTTAAGAATAAACAACAGATATGATTATAATCTCTAAGTACATAACTACAAACATTCATTTAGTCCATTCACAGCTGATAACCCATTCCTAGCATGAGTCTTAATGCGTACCATTCTACAAATTTGAAAACCATACCATTGCCTCCATGCCGTCCTCCAGTGTCGTTCGCGCTCCGTGCCGCTCCCGCTCTCCGACCGTAGAGACCTCACCGGTACCTCCCAGCCAATTGCTAGGGGTACTATGCTTCCCCCTTAGCCCCCCCGAGCTGCAAAGCGGCCACACCAAATCCATAGGGTAGTCTAGCTTCCCAGCTCGCCTCGCAAGGTGGAGCTACCACTCCCCTATGAGCTGAGAAAACCCAACTCCCCACAAGTAATCAGTCAAGTTGTAAATCCGGTAGCGTAACGTTATGCTTACAGACCATCCCCTTCTTCCTCATCTTCCCTTTTATAGAGTTTTGAGACCCCCCCCTTGCCCTAAATCACATTTAATTTAAGTTTTAATGAAAACCCTCTAAAACTTTCTCTGTCTTACAAGTGTCACTCATCCCCCACGTTTCTCCAAAATTATTTTCTTTAACTTATTAATTGTCTAGGTTTCATTTATTACTTAATTTCAATATTTTTATTAATCCTTTTTTTTTTCTTTTTTTTTTTTAAACCAAAAAGGTAAATGCGCTAATTAATCTTTTCATTTTGTTTTTAAATTCATAACTTTTTTTTATACTCCCGCACATTAAATAATTTTATTACTTATTAATTGCCTATGTTTCATTTATTACTTTGTTTCCCTATTTTTATTAATCCCTTCCCTTTTTTTGTTTAAAACCAAAAAGGTAAGTGCACTAATTAATCTTTTCATTTATTATTTATTTAATAATTTTTTGTTCTTCCAAAGTTAGGAATTAATTTCTTCTTTGTAAAATTTTAAAACCATTAGTTTTAATTTAAATCTTACCCTCATCATTGCCCCAAGAATTTTATGAAGACTCAACTATTACTTAGGTGGGTTTTTGTTTAAATTTTTATTTTTATTCCAGGGTCTGTTCTTAAGGTTAGACTAAAATTTTACCCTAAAAGTTTTAGACTTAGTACTTAGATTCTGAATTGGGCGACACGGGGTTAGGGAAGTTGTTTAAGGATTTCTTAAGGCGTTATTGTCTTAGGGCTATTTAGGTTTGTTTCCTTCATCCACATCAATGCGACATGCCCTTCAGGACACACCACGTTCTCCAAGGGTGCCACTCGCCTCGTTCGTTTCCTTTGCACGACGTGCCCTTCAGGATGTACCACGTGCTCCAAGGGTGCCACTCACTTCTTGTGTTTCTTTTGTGCGACGTGCCCTTCAGGATGCACCACGTGCTCCAAGGGTGCCACTCGCCAACTTGACTGATTGGTAAACATCTATAACCCCTGGAGTCAACACTCTGCCAGGTGAACTTGTGGGAGACTAAGGGCTCTAAGGAATAAGGCCCCCGCCTTATTGCACGCCCCTTAGAATCATCGTGAGCGACTGTCGCAGTCTTCCCTCATGGCATCGTGGATCCTCTCGAACTAGGTAATCGTTAACCTACAGTTCGAGCCACGAAGGGAGTGCTAGTAGGTTGTGGCAGGGCTGTTGTCCACACCTCTCCCTCAACCTCTCTGGAAATCGTGGGTGGCCCCTTTACTGCATATGTGAGTCTGGTCAGCAAACTATCGTCAGCCTGCATCATCAACAATCGTGTCAGAACATGTCAATCATCAAATCATCAAATCGATGAAATATCACAGTAAATCAATCAACCCAATTAGCACACTCCCTGACTCAATCCAGAATCCAAGGGGTTCCACCGATGCCTCTGCATCATCAAGGTCGAAAACCCTGCACATTCAATAAAACTGAGTCAATAGCACCTGTCTACATTAAGTAGTAAAACCTCATGTCGTCTATCATAACGCATCATAACGCATCATAATCAAGTATAAATGTTTCAACATCAGAAAAGTCTAGATCACTTGCGAGAAAGCGTCCTCAACTAATAAGTTTTCTCAGTGCGCCAGAGCGGGATGTTACACTCACAAAAGTGACAAACCATAATAAATAAGGCAATGACATCAAAGGTGTCGAATTTACACCCAAGACCAAATTTCCAGAACCTGTATGAGGACAAACATGGGTGAAAATAAAGCTGGAGGAGGATACTACAAGTAACCAGGTGATGTGGCTAATGTCATTGGTGAATCAGGAGAGTCAATATCAATAACCTCAACAGTCATAAGAAGTGGAGAAGCATGAAGATGAAAGTGCACATCTCACCATGACTGACCTATTCGGAGGAAAATTACTGGTGGTGGTGTTTTTATTTTTTTATTTTTTAATTGTATTTCCATATAGAGAGCTTGTGGCCAAAAGCTACAACTAACAAGTCTCCTTGGGCATGGAATGCAATAGAAGTAATCGACCTGTCTGAAAAGAATGACAAAGAAGAATCTGTCACTCTTTGTAAATAGATGAACTTCGCCAAAGCTTATTATATTAGATGGCAACGGGATATTGGAATTACCAAAGTCACAATACCCAATGCAGTCAACAATATTCGTATTTCAGAGGTGGACTTCGTGATATAGTCTCCAACTTGCAATAATTTCTGGATGACTTGGATGAAATTGAACCTCGGTAACATATATATTGTTAACATGATTTTTTTTGTGGAGAGATTTTATTCAGGAAGAGGAGGAAAGGAAACATATTGAATATCTAAAGACACAACGACAACCAATTGAAGGAAAAATACATTCAAGTGTAAATAAACTGGAAACTAACTCCCACTTGTCAAGGTAGAAACAATTGAAGCCTATACAAACAAGTGAATTATCTTTAAGTTTTCAGAAAAGTAAAAATAGTCCTGGCCTAAGTCGTGCAAATTCTTATAGTTTTTTTTTGGTATTTTTTATATGAGTTATTCCAGGGTTTCTTAGTGATAAATTCAGGGTTTTGAGGGTTATTTCAGGGTTTTCTGGGTTATTTCTAATCATTATCAAGACATCATGTCTAAATTTATGTTTTAAGCTGGGTAGGCCCTGGGTTTCAGCTTTGAAATCAGGCTCTGATACCATATGTAATGCCTACCTATTTCAGGCCTTAATAATAAATAAATATATACTTTGTTGTTTGCTAATGAAATATTTTGCAATTTAATTTACTATTTTCTTTCATGGTTTTTCTTTCATTTTTATTTATACCAGGAGTAAACTGATAAACATAATAATCACATTAACAATATAATCACAACAACAACATAATGAAACACATACCTAAACATAATCACAAAAGAAATATAATAAAATAAAATACCTCTCCCTGCAGGTTGGATGATTTTGTCCCTGGTTCTCTTGTTCCAGAGCTTGTGCAAACTTACCAATTGAATATTAACCTCCCAACCAACTAGGAACAACCTCTCAAGATCCCTAGCTCCAGGAATCCTTTCGGTTTCCTGGACCTTGTGCCCAAAATTCCCAGCAACAACATTGTCCTATGAGAATTTCCAAAACGCTATGTTCTCCCAATTTTGCTCCTCCTCCTCCTTCACCTCTTGCAGAAATTTCTCATGCAAAATGAGACCCCAGTCCAAGCCTTCTCCTCTCTTCCTTATCCTCCCCTCTCATTCAATTCCCCCTATTATCACTGAAATTTCATCCACAAATGGTTACAAGAATCCAACATCTTCAAACAACTATGAGTTCACCCATGAATCAAAATTACCAAAAAAGCATTTCCAAAAGGTTCAAAACTATACAACCAGTTATAAAATCAAGATGCGCTATGACTACAAAGGGAGCGTGCGCACATGTTCCATCAAGAAACACATGAAAAATGCACATGCGCATGATGCGCGGCTGTGGACGCTAAAAGCCACGCACACCTGAGAACGATGCATTTATGATGTTGGTCGGCCTCCCACCCACTTCTGGTTTAGCTTCCAAGTCGATTTGACATCCAAATCTCGGCTGGATCCAGTTGGGTGGCTATTCAAAGACCTAAAGGTGCCCTAAAAAAACCCTTTTCACACTAAAAGCTGGTTGCACAATACCTCAAAGTGGTGCTATAAAAAAAGACCATGGGTGCACTACATTTTTCAAGGAATTCATTTGTAAGGTTATGCTGCTGCTATTCTCTTGGGGAAACCTCTTTTCTCATCAATAACATACTAGCACCATTCCATTTGGGAAATCCACATCACCTTTTGAGTGGGTTAGCTTGGGATTCTTTCACCATTTCTTTCAAGTTTCCAAGTTGTAAGAAGAGCTCAATCTTGGGGTTCCAAGAGCCCTCCCTTGGAGGAAGAAGGGACCCAAAGTCCCCTTTCTCTTTGGTGTTTTGTTTTCATACAATCCTTTCCATTGGTGACATGAGTATTGTTTGTTTCTTGTTCTTATGTCCTTATGCACAATAGTTTAGTTGTTTTTCTTTCCTAGTTTAATTGTTAGCTTAGTCTTTTATGTTTATTTTTCTAACCCTTTCCTTTACTGCTGTCTTTCTTAGCTAACCCAACTAATCTTGTAAGCACCTCTGTTTTGCTCATTTAGGTGACAAAAGAGGTGCAACAGATTGGTGACTCCACTGGGGAAAGGTATCAATTTCCTACCCCATTTGGGTTATTTTAGCTCTTCTTTTTGTTTATTTAACCTGCAGGTACCATAACCAGCCCAAGCCGACCTACAGGAAGCCAAATTCAAAGCTGAGTTGAGAGAATTCCATCCAGAATTTTCTTCACGGTTGTGTGACAGTTGTGTAAGGGTTTATTGTCCCACAGTTGCGTATCGTGCGCACGTGCACCAAAATCATTGTATTACTCAGTGCCTTCTGTGCACCTGTGCTCAAAAGTCTTTTTCAGTTCACGTATTGGCACTCAGACCACCTCTGTCTACTCTGAGACCCACACACCTGTGCAGAAAAATACACATTGTAAGCCTTTTTGTGATTTGTGGAAGGCCCCTAGCCTTCCTAAAATTGATTTCATGCACATTGTAACCAGCACCACACTTATTTCCCTCTCCATATAAAGGGATTAGTCAAAAAATAGGCACTTAGGGGGTTTAAAATCATTATTTCCTCTTTTGCTTTCATTTTTCCACATGGATGGCTTGCTTTGACTAAGAGTATAAGTTGGAATCATTTGTAATCACATATAAAACTTGAATTGGGACCATAAATTGGATATCAATCCTTGAGTATGCTCTTTTCTCATGTTCCAAAGYGATCTTGAGAATCAGAAAGAGGTTGAGGGAAAATTTCATCTCCCTTAAAAAAAAGACAAAATCTTTAGGAGAGGACAACAGCCCCCTCAGGACTCCTCTTAGTTTATTTTTCAAAACACACCTTTAACTTGTAAGGGCCCATACATGCCCACATGCTACAAAGATAGGATAGTGTTGAAATTTACTTTCTTAGATTAAATCACTAGGGAAGTTTAAAGGTTTTGTAACCAGCCCATACATGCCCACATGATCACAATCTAGGATAGTTTCAAATCTTTCTTAGATTAAATCACAATAGGGAGTTAAAGGAATAGTAAGGACCCACATGTCCGCATGCTAGTTTCCTAGGGACTTTAAAATTCCGCAAGGTTGTACCAATGACACATAGTAACTTAGGTAATCAACACTTGTAAGGACCAAGCAAAGTCCAAAGGCAACAAGGTGACACCTAAATTATTAAAAATTGTCACACTTTCACTTGTTCACACACAAAAGTCACTTATCGCTCACATAGTTTTCATCTCGAAACGTGGAGGTTGAAGTAAGTTTCCTCCAAAGGGATTCCAAAACACCCCACCCTTTTCTTGACGAAACTATCCACTCCCACTTAATTTCAACGAGATTAGCTCACACCTCCAATCTCTCAAACAACCACATATATTTTTTTTCTAAAAACTCACTAAGTTTTCCTACACAGGAGGCGCCAAAAGAAATCTTTTAGTCTAGGTAGGATTTCGGGGATAGGCATCCAAATAACTCCCCATTATCTTGTTCTCACATTTTCAAAACAATAGAAGTTGTCAAATAGGGAGCTTTAAATCCTCCAAATCAAGTGTTCCTAACACCATAAGGCAGGGAGATACCCATGAAAGGTTGAAGGCTGAGGTCTAGTTCTTCTATGCATCCCCCCTTGAGGCACCCACCTCTTGGTCGGGATCTAGCCCATGACCCATTTCTGAGGCCGAAAATCTTAATGTTGCACTTTGACCAAGGTACCTAGTGACCAAATTTTAGGACATCTACCCAGGTGGCAATTGTGGGATGCAATTGCACCTTAATTGGATTTTGTGTGGCTATTGGGAAATATCGCCATCTCTTTTAGGATATGCACCCTCTACCCCTCATTATAACTGATTACTTCATCCTTCACTAGTTCCTCTTTCGGTGGCTTCAGACCCCACTGTTGAGTACTATTGGAAGGACCAGTGTTATTTTTTAGAGGAAGGACGTTACGTCTTTTAGGACACAAGCATTTGTTTTCTTTGTTCCCCCACATGGACAAAATACACCTATCCACATATATGCTTATTTATCAAAACACTTTATGTATGATGCACTTCTTATTACATTTGATTTGGATATATATCGTGTAAAGTTCAAAAATTGTAGCAAAGGCTCTTGTTTATTTATTTCTCTCACCACCATTCACACACATTCACTCCACTAGTCAGACATCATAGGGGACCCAAAGAACCCCTGTTGTTCCAGATGCTTGCTAAACCTCCCTCCTATACTAGGGGGAGTTCCTAGTCTTGCCAACTCATCGGCTCCACCTTCTCACACTCCTTTGAGTGCCACTATCTTGGGATCAGGGTCCCATGCGACTTTTGAGTCCTTGGCCAAAGCATTTTTTACCTTCTTCCAATTACCAATCTGCCATGACAATGGTCTTGAACTACTCTCTGATTTTAAACAAACCTCAGCCACACATATCGCTGATCACATTCATGAGTGGCATCGACGATGTAGTTTGTTCAAAGAAGAAACCACCAAACAACAATGTATTGATTGGTTTCTCAGATCACTTGTCTCTCTCCTCTGTAAAGATGTGGCTTCCACCTTCCCTCAATCAGAAGAAGAAGCCATCAGTAAGGATCAACAATACAACCTCATCTATTCACAATCATGATACTTGTACATAGTACTTCCTGATCTCCCAAGACCTGTGCCATTTGGCCAAGACAAGCTTGGGATGTCTCACTCAATAGACGGATTGATTGGTAACACCACACACCATAATCCACAACCCCAACAACCACCAATATATGGCACACCTCAATATCCATCGGCATATGGAGGAATCCCTTATTATCCTCCACCCCCTTATCAACAACCATACCCTATTTCCCTTCCGTCACCCATCAGTGGGCCATCACCGACACCCACAATACACCCAGTTATCCAAACAAGTTCTGGTACTCCCTCTACCTCAGCTTATACTCTAAGTACTAGCGAAAGCACCATGCCTTCCTATGTACCTTACATATCATTACCACAACATAATCCATACTTTCCATTTCCTGGCCCTCCATAGCCCATGGCTCCACCACAAGGACACCCTCACACTGGGGTTAATTTTGTTCAACCCTCTCCCATTCAACAATATCAAAATTTTGAATAGATGAATACAAAAAATCCAACCCATCAGTCGAATAATGCCAAAAAAAAGGGAAAAAATCAGAATAATAACAACCCGGGTCAAGGAAGAAATCACCCCCAACCAAACCAACCTACTCGGGGAAACCAGAATCAAGGGACTCAGAACCCCCAGGGGGGAAACAACAACAGACATCAAGGGAAAAATAACAATAACCTTGAAACCAACTTCCCTTGTGCCCTTTGAGGTGAGTTCGGTCACTATACTCATCATTGCCCCCAAATCGTTGATTTTAAAGGTATGAAAGACTCTGTGAATGGACTACATTCTCCAACACCACCTACCCCTTAGCAAGCCGCACAAAAATACGTGAAAAACAAACTCCCAGACATGTTGCAGAACCCCATTCTACACCAAGGAGTGACGAACACCCAATAGGACATGCAACCTACCCCACCAAAGTTGGGACAATATCTCAATCCAAGCAATCCCATAGATCATACTATCATCCTCACTAGTGAGGAAGAAGTCCTTCTACAAACACGTAGTCGTGAATATCGTGCACCCTCTGATTCTCCTCCCATTCCCCCAGAAACAATCCCAACACCAACACCACCCCCTTTGATGATCCCTCGCCCTAACACGAAAACACCTCTTCACATCCCTCACATCCCATTGCGCAGGAATGTCCACAACCCTCAGGCTAGGGCGACTCATAATTACAGTTTGGTCGATGATTTGGCAAAATTCCCAGCTGCCATGTCAGTATTAGAAGTAATTCAAACTTTTCCCAGTCATCGAAACTCATCACTTTCCACCTTGGGGGTATTTGACCCTACAGATACTCAACTCATCACATTTTATCTCGACAGCGGAGAACCTCGCCTCCCCGCTCTTATCTCTTTTCAAATCCTTGTTAAAATTTGGAACATTACAGTTCATCGGTGCATCATTGATGAAGGTGCATCCACATGCATCATGTCCAAGTCTGTATGGAAAAAATTTGGTTCCCACGAACTCATACCATCTGCCATTACCTTAAGAGCTTATGACGAACGACCATCTTCTCCCGAAGGGCTCTTCCAAAATGTCCCTGTAGAACTCGGGGTCAAGACCATTCTCATTGACATTGAGGTTATCGATGCCCCACTTGATTACAATATATTGTTCGGTTGTAGCTACATGTATGCTATGAAGGCAGTTGCTTCTTCTGTCTTTTGAGCCAAGATGTTCCCCCATAACAGGAAAATCATTACCATTGATCAAGTTTCACATTATGAGCCTAACCCTTCTGCCAACATTGATAACATTCTCCCTTTTGTCCACACTAATATTGAGGCGTACCCACTCATCGAGATGGGGCCTGGAATTTTCAAAGACCCATCCTTGTTAGGAACTTACCATGGTGCACCACCACTCATTCATCCTTTTAATCAGGTATGTTTTGTCTCGTCCAAAGGAACTAACATCGAGGATACCCTTCCTCCCAATGAGGCTTCTCTTATATCTGATGTCCCACTAGCCGCAGAGCTCCTCCCTCAAGAATCTCCTGCGAACTCATCAACTCCACTAGTTCATGATTTCACCTCACCCCAAATCCATATACCAGTTTGGGAGACAATTCCCCAAGCCATTACTCAAATCCCCTAATTTTACCCTCCACCAGGCGTACAATCTTTCCAAGTAGCCACAATGATTACCCTTCCCAATATAGTGTTGGAAATTCCAGTATGGTATCTACATCCACCCGCCATGGTCCCTCAACCATCCCTCCCTCCTCAAACCGAAGGAATTCCGATGTAAATTCTAGTACCTAATCCCACAACACCACCAACATCCCCACTCGCTACCACCGCTGCTATAGCTGGGAGTAGACGTAAAAAGAAAGAGCCCATGGCTCCCCTACCCCCACGTGTCCAACCTCCTTACACACTATGTGAGAAAGATGGACACCCAACCAACAGATTCCCATCTCTACCTGAGTTACGTAACCTAATTCAACTTAATCAAACACCATCAATGTTCATCACTTCATCAAGTACTGTTGCTACCTCCCCTAACATAAGTATCAAAGGACTGCGAACCAAATTTGCTTGCACCATATGTTCAGAATATGACCATTATACACACCATTGCCCAACGCTGCCTCAATTATGACAGACATTAATAGCAATACGCCAGAGATGCCAACACAAACCCAATCCATCTACATCATCCTCACCAAATGTCACTGACATCCATTATGTCACGACTTCAGTCAACGAACGTATGAGATGCCCTTTCTCTCTATGTGAATCCTTATATCATTTCACATATCAATGTCCTATGATCATTGAATACAGGCAACGCCAAGTGACCCTGATTCAAACTTTTGCACCCTCTACAGAATCAATGATTAACCCTACCCCATCACCAGAGATTCTTCATATTATTTCTCCAGAGCCAGAAGAACTCCCTACTCCTCCATGGTTCTTGGATGACTTATACGAGGATTTACCCCCAAATCCCCTCAATTCCCTCCTTCATTTCCCCACGGAAATGTTACGCCCAACTACCATTTATAACCCTCAGTATCTCGATATTTGGTTTATGTCGAGTGAACCATCACAATCTTATTGCATCATTCCCCCTGCTTCTTCATCACCAGAAAACAACCACACAGTGACAGTCACCGATATTACTCTTTTAGATCCCTTGTATTCTTGACAATTCCGCTGTGATGAGGACATACTCGAGGAATTAACCACCCCCGACTACCCATGGGATGCGCTACATTACATAGCACTCTTCCTTTCACAGGAATCCTTCATGCCTCCTAACCAACACCCCATATACGCAGTCGAAACCAAGGATTTTATCCCATAAGGGCATATCGACTGGTTCAACAACCCTATCCATGCCCCTGATGATTTTGAAGAAGGCAATATAGCCAACATTTCCCCTACCATCAAAATCGATATGTCCATAAAAAATGGAGTCGTCGAGGAAATCACCATTTTCTCCACATGCACTCCTGAAGAAATCACCGCCTACAAAGCCCTCTTCCAAGAATACCGGGATATTTTTTCCTGGTCATACACAGAGATGCCTATCCTGGATCCCTCTATTTTCGAACATCGCATAGACAACTGGCATGATATCACACTGTTTCACCAAAAACAATGACCTCTACACCCATCCAAAGAAGCAGCCATCAAAGCCAATATTAACAAATTACGTGCTGCTGGGTTCATCTACCCCATCACCTATACCTCATGGGTCTCCAACCCTGTCCCCGTTAACAAAAAATAGGGCACCATCCGTGTATGCACAGACTTTCGTGATCTCAATCACGCCTGTCCCAAAGACAACTTTCCAACACCTTTCATCGACCAAATTATCGACGATTGCGCAGGCCACGAGGCTTTATCCTTCATGGACGGTTTCGCTAGCTATAAGCAAATCCAAATCCATCCAACCAATCAATACAAGACCGCATTTACCACCCCTTGGGTCCTTTTGGATATCGTGTCATGGATTTTGGCCTAAAGAACGCTGGTGCAGCTTTCCAACGGGCTATGACATACATTTTTCATGATCTGGCTCATATCATCCTCGCATACTTGGACGACCTCACAGCTTGATCCAAAAAACATACTCATCATCTTGATGATTTATGAATCATCTTCCAAAGGTGTCGTTAGTACAACATCTGCTTGAACCCCCTCAAGTGTGTGTTCTGCATCACTGTCGGGTGCCTCCTTGGGTTCATCGTTTCCCAAAGCAGTATTACTGTGGATCCCCTCAAAGTCCATGCCATCATAGAAATTCTACCCCCTCAGAATTTACGCCAACTCCAAAGCCTACAAGGAAAATCTAACTTTTTACGACAATTTGTCCCAGGCTATGCCACACGAGCACAGGGTTTCCTTCGCTTACTACGCCACGACATCCCATTCCACTGGGATGAACATGCCCAAAATGCTTTCGACAATATTAAAATGACACTCTCCAACGCCCCTTTAATTAGTTCACCTGACTATAATTGCGACTATATCCTCTACATATCATCCTCAGCCGTCTCAGTAGCAGGAGTTCTCGTTCAAATAGGAGATGATAATCGTGAGCATGTCCTGAAGCTCACTGGTCCTGAATCCCCTTACCCCCCTCATTAATTCCCCAACAACCTTATCCCTTCATTAATTACTTCACCTACCTTTTAATAATAAAATAATAATAAGACTCATTTAATTTATTTCAATAATTAATGAAATTTAAATTAAAAATTATGATAAACAATTAATCAAATTGGGTTGTACAGGTTCATCATGAGGGTATCCACCACACAGTCTTGCTTCTAGAAGACATTGGGTTTCTCTCCATGAGGTACAATCTAGGTATTATGGTGAGTGTCATTTCAATATTTGAGGCATTTGATTTTGTTGCATTTTAAACTTTTTTTTATTATGTAACATCTTCTTGAAAATATGGTATTTTCCTTGTTTCACCTTGGTGGTTGTTGGTGCAATTATTTTCATAATATATTACCAAACATAAATTATCATCCAGGATTCGTAATCAGTAGATTTGATGCACTATATGTGACAATAACAGATAGGTTCTTATGTTTGATGAGTATATTTCAATCAAGAAAACCATCTAAAAACCAATACTTTGTTTTCACACTTCAAAGATAACACTCTTCACGCAATTCATAAATTAAAAAGAAAAAAATTCAATCATGTACTCAAAAGATTTTTCTCAGATAATAACTTGTCCATTTACAAGCTCATGAAGTAGAAAGATGGACTTTGACTTAATTATCTATAGCTGCTACTCTTAACAACAACTAGCAAGCAAATATGGGCACACTTCAACAATACCACTCCAAACTTAAGAGAAAACTGATAACAAAACTTCTCAAGCAAACAGTGAATCGAAAGGTTATTTCCTACGTGACAAATTTGTTCATTAGAGGCTCATGAAATTAAGAGATGAACTTAAGATCTTGTTCCCTGTAGTATTTGAAACAACAATCAACAATCCACTTTATCCACTCTTAGAAAGAAATCAATCATAACCCTATCAATGCCAATAAAATCTTCTTCAATATAGGAGGCAATCAATATGCTTGAAAGACTTCATTACATGAAGCATGAAGGTGAGAGATGAAGTCTTATGATTCCTGTACCTACTAAGAGAAACATAATCATAAATTCAAAACAATAACAATTGCATATTTAACAATCAGACACATCTATCCAACCCTTGTTAACTAAATATCAATTTGCAGAAATGAAAATGGAACTTATCTATTATGTTCAATGTCTAATTAATCAAACTGATTCAAAATCAAACAACTCTATACTGAACTTAAAATGCATTTGAAATCATTTACAACACACAATTGTTAAATGTTCACACTCACACAAGCACACAAAAATCCAGAATTATAATTACAAATAAAATACAATGAAGCTTACCTTGATTGGGTCGAAGGGCCCTTGTCGTACCAACAAGGAAGCTTAAGAAAGACTTACATAGAATAAGACTTGAACATCCACGTTAAATCCATGAATTGCAACTTATATCATTACTTGAGAAGTAGGTGTACAATCAACACTCTTCAAAAATCAAACCTACACCATAACAATTCCTCCTTCTTCAAGAACCAATCTTTCAAAATAATAATTCCTCTCTACTCAGACCTATGAGATCTTATTTATACATAAAATCCATGGAGGAATGGATGAAATCGAATCCCCAAGCTAAGAAAACATTTTTTACAATTTTAGGATAAATCCCAAAAATCTGTGCTTTTTAACCATTTGGGCAGATTCGATTTAGTCCCCCACCCATATCTCACAAACCAATTCTAACTTTGAAAACCTGCCCACTTGTTACTCAATTTTTCATATGTTGCACAAAACCCATGTATTATAATTTCTATATTTGATACCATATGCACGCAAATCGAGGCAGAAGTTGGCAGTTTGAGTTGTTTTGCTAATTTTGGCAGAATCATTCCCCCTGAGCTGGAGGTCAACACGTGCGAGATGGGTGAATTATGACTCTTGTGTCCACATGAAAACATCTCTTTGGACAAAACCCATGAGCCTGATGTTCTTCTAGAAACATTCAAAAATTCTGAATTATGTCTAGTACCGGATTAACACATGCTGGTACCGGAATAGGTGGAGCTTTGGTACTGGAATAGACTGGGTACCATATCATGTTGCTTAAGATTCAAAGTGATTAGGATCATACATAATCAATCATTTAATCGAATTAACTCAATAAAACTAAACAAATCATGCTTTAATCATAAGTTACCTCTTATGCACGTGAACAAGGTCATCGAGTGTATTATGGAGGAAACAATCAATTAGATACACATGGAATAGGTAAAATAGGCTCAGATAGAAGGTAGTATAGGGCATTAGAAGTGTCAAAATTGAGACTCAACATTCCCCCATGCTTAAGTCATTGCATGTCCTCATGCAACAATGATCTTCAAAATTTCACAATTCATGATACTCTTCACTCGATCAAGCATTCCCTGAAGTTTCATCCTTCTTCAGCTCCTAAGTTCCTATTAAACAATATAAACTTCCTGGCTTATTCTTCAAATTCTTACTCATAGAAAAGTAGTTATGGTCACAAAGTGGAGTCATGAGTAATAGATTAGATATGTTAGTGATTTGATGTTAAGTCTTATCCAATCTGTTTTCGAGCAAAGTTAGGAGAAAGGGTTGGATGTGACTCTAATACGATTATAGGATAGTGGCCAAGATTTTTCTAAATGAATTTGACTTAATAGGCCTCCCTAGCTAGATTACCTTTAAAAAAAAAGTGATATAAGCATATTTTATATATCATTTGAAGAGAGGAATACATAAAGGAATACATCCCAAGATGATTAATTCGTTTTTTATCCAAGTTTTTAGAGATGAAGCTCTTCTTGCTTAGGTAAGGTGAATTACATATACTGAGGGTCCCACTTCTCATGCAAACCTATTTATTTTAAAATATAAAACTCTAAAGTGGATACTTGAAGGTTCTTAGGAACATCATCTGATAGATATAAAGGTCATCTCCTACCCTTGATTTGATAATGATTGCTTTAGAATGAGACCCAAGGGTTTTTTTTCAATTTTAAGTGTGCCACTTTATGTTTTTCAACCCCCTTTACTTGGCATAGCCCCGCTGCTAGCAGGCCTGTTCAGTACCCCAATGGGTTTACCTTAGTACCATACAAGCATGGCCCCGCTGCTAGTAGGCTTGTTCAGTACCCCGATGGGTTTACTTGTACTTCCTGATACTTCCTTTTTTATTATATTACTCAAAAAGATTTAGAATTATGTATACTGCTCATTGAAATTTTTAGAGTATAAGGAAGACAGGTGGTACGAGATTGTTTTAGAGTTATTAGGCACATAATTAATTGTTTGCAATTATCCCAAGGGTGACATCATCCACATTCAACTTAAATCTCAGCTATTCAATGTATAATGGAACATCTTAGATAATGACTAAGAGGCCCCCCTAGTTAATCCTATTAGGGTTCTCATGAAAGTTCATTGAGGTTTTAAAAGGCCGGTCCACCACATGAGGTTTTCATCAATACCTCCCAAGAGAAACTTGTAAAGATAAACTTGGATAAGAACTTGCCGAATCAACTAGGTTAGTATTAGACATAATGGTGTCACCACTTTTCAATGGATATTTCAATTAGCAATCACTTCTTCAAAATGATGAGGTAGTAAGACAAGTGCACCCATTATCATATAGTGCTAAATGTGAAAATATATTATTAAAGGATAGCAAGGATGATTCATTTAGGGTTGAGTGTATAAATGTAGGAGGAATATGTACATGAGAGTAAAAGAAATTCAACACAATACTTAAATGATCCTTGATAGAAAAAACATGAAGAGATTATCTCATACCTCCAATTACCTGAAGTGAAAACGATGTTAAGCACATGATAAAGATCATATCACCTTGGCATTAGTACCAGATTGGTAACTGGTATCAGAACATATTTTTGTAGTACCAAAATAAATAGTACATGAATAGGATAGTATCGGAATAGATAAGTATCGTAAAAGAGCAAGGGGCATAAATAGAGTGACATGATGGATGATTTTTTCTCTTTCATGACAACAACCACTTCACAAAGGAATTCAGTGATAATATACGAGGAGATGTATACGAGGGCTTGCAAAAGTTCATGGTAGGGAGCATGCAATAATTGAGAGTAACCATATCTTTACTGCATAATTAGTCTAATTCCTTTAGTAAAATGAAAAATGTTGAATTTATATGTCCTAGTACTTAAATCGAGCAGCAAAACTTGAATATATGATTAGAGCTACCAACACCTTACTACCAGTACCAGATCACCTGAGTACTAGATGGACGCAGGGTTGTGCTTCAGTACCAAAATTGCGCAGAGTTGTGGTTCAGTACCATAATAACACATACCTCCTCCTTTGGTACCGGATGAGCACACAGGCGACCATCAGTGCTGGATGAGCGCAGTACTAGATGAGCACACGAATGTTGTTCAGAACTGGATGAATGCATACTTTCTCCTTTGGTACTGGATGAACGCAGAGGCAAACATTGTTTGTAGTACCGGATGAACGCAATTCTGCAGTACTAAAATAGAATGGTACCAGAATTCTAGAAATTACTATCAAATCCCAGCATTGAACATGTTGATTTGGTCTCACCGATGGAAGTTGCAAAAGAATATGAAGGTTTCAACAACCACTCCCCCATGCCTAAGGTTTTGCATGGCCTCATGCAAACAACGTGAGATACTAAAAAGGGCTTCTCAGAGAGTTGTGAACACCTGCTAAAAACAAACCAATAGAACTAATTAAAACTGGATTTTTATTCATGCTTACAAACATAAAATTTAGGGAAAATGTCAAAAGTTGAATTATTAGCTATGAATAAAATGGTTTGGAATTAGCATTTAGTTTCAACTTCTATTAAAATTATCATCGAATTGATCATGCTTGTGAAATAGTGGTGTTAAAATAGATAGGTAATTTATAAAGCACGAATGCATCATTTTTAACAACTTAAGGAAAAAGAAGAATTTTGAAGAAATAGGTCATGAAGCACTCCCTTAAGTGTTATCTTTTGTTGACAAGGATGCCTTCTTCGCTTTTGAAACCCTTCCAGTATCATGTGTGCATTTGGAGGATGAAGATATTCCCTTCTCATAAGATTCCAAACAAAATTATCATAACTTTTAGAAAGAAAACTACTATAGGTACAAAAAATCTTAAATTGATTTATTTATTAGCTTTTGACATTCCCATCTATGAAAAATGTGAAAGATATGATGCATTGCAACATTTATTTATTTATTTACCTATCCTACTCTAATTGAACAAAATAAAATTCCCTTCAAGTATAGGAATACTTCCAGTGAAGCCATGTGTGTAACATTGTTAGAAATATATTCATAATCGGGTTTAAAAGATAACTTTTAATGCATATTGGAGTATGAAGGATCAGTTGCTTTGATGATGAGATCAAGCAATAAATAAAAGAGTGGTGTGACCTAATAAATAATTGAAACCATATTTCAATAGGATCACTATATTCGTGTTTCTCTTCTTTGTTTAGGTCACAATGAATGTCCTCCTCTACCATGCTATGCAGATTATCCTCTTCAAGATGATTGGTCTTTGGAGTACATACATGATCTGTTGAGAGGCATGCTAAGGACTCTTGAATCTCAGGTTCCACTGGTTTCTCTCCATTGAATTCTATCCATGATTCTTTATTCCCTTCAACAAATTGACAAGAGGAGTCCGACGGGACTTTTAAATCTTCATGTGGAGAGATAACTACATTCTTGACTGATGTGAAGATATGCTCTTCCTGAGAGGCAGATATCCTAGCTTCTTCCAGAATGCGAGAAAGTTCTTGGAGGAACATTCTTCAATCTCTTGATCATCCTTGAATCACTCTAGCTGGTTGATGATCCCTTTCTCACAACACAAATTAGTACTCGAGGGGTTCTTACAACACCCCAAACATGATTTATCATCAAAGATCTGAATTTTAAAACTATTTGCAAAAACAAAACACACCAAACTTGAACTCCTTGCATTACTGGGACCCTGCTGTCACTAGGTTATCGGTTCACACAAGTTAGCTCATCATAAATAAAACTAAATTTTCATAAATAAAAACACACTTGTATCAAAAGAAGAGAGGACAACCTAACTTTGGAGCAACCCGACCAAAGTCGATGTGTGGGCTCTTCCCGCATGTCTTACTATCTTCTCTCCTCCCTTAGGTCATCCACAAAACCAATCCAAAACCATTAAAGCAATCTGATTCAAATACTACCTATTACCGTTTACAACTCCCCAACAACGACGCCAAAATGTTGGTGCAATTATTTGCATAATATATTACCAAACATAAATTATCAACTGTGATTCGTAATCAGTAGAGTTGATGCACTATATGTGCCGATAACAGATAGGTTCCTATGTCTGATGAGTATAGTTCAATCAAGAAAACCATCTAAAAACTAATACTTTGTTTTCACACTTCAAAGATAACACTCTTCACACAATTCAGAAATTAAAAAGCAAAACTTTCAATCATGTACTCAAACGATTTTGCTTAGATAATAACTTGTCCATTTACAAGCTCATGATGTGGAAAGATGGACTTTGACTTAATTATCTATAGCTACTACTCTTAACAACAACTAGCAAGCAAATCTGGGCACACTTCAACAATACTACTCCAGACTTAGAAGATAAAATTGATAACAAAAATTCTCAAGCAAATAGTGAATCGAAAGGTTCTTTCCTAGGTGAAAAATCTGTTCATTAGAGGCTCATGAAATGAAGATATGAACTTAAGATCTTGTTCCCTGTAGTATTTGAAACAATAATCAACAATCCACTTTATCCACTCTTAGAAGGAAATCAATCATAACCCTATCAATGCCAATCAAATCTTCTTCAATACAGGAGACAATCAATATGCTTGAAAGACTTCATTACATGAAGCATGAAGGTGAGAGATGAAGTCTTATGATTCCTGTACATACTAAGAGAAACATAATCATAAATTCAAAACAATAACAATTGCATATTTAACAATCACACGCATCTATCCAACCCTTGTTAACTAAATATAATTTTGCAGAAATGAAAATGGAACTTATCTATTATGTTCAATGTCTAATTAATCAATCAACTCTGTACTAAACTTAAAATGCATTTGAAATCATTTACAACACACAACTGTTAATGGTTCACACTCACACAAGCACACAAAAATCCAAAATTATAATTACAAATAAAATACAATGAATCTTACCTTGATTGGGTCGGTGGGCCCTTGTCGTACCAACAAGGAAGCTTAAGAAATACTTACAGAGAAGAAGACTTGAACATCCACGTTAAATCCATGTATTGCAACTTATATCATTACTTGAGAAGTAGGTGTACAATCAACAATCTTCAAAAATCAAACCTACAACATAACAATTCCTCCTTCTTCATTAACCAATCTGAAAACATAATAATTCCTCTCTACTCAGACCTATGAGGTCTTATTTATACATAAAATCCATGCAGGAATGGATGAAATCAAATCCCCAAGCTAAGAAAACAATTTTTACAATTTTAGGATAAATCCCAAAAATCTGTGTTTTTTAACAATTTGGGCAGATTCGATTTAGTCCCCCATCCATATCTCCCAAACCGATTCTAATTTCGAAAAATTGCCTACGTGTTACTCAATTTTTCATATGCTCGACAAAACCCATGGATTATAATTTCTATATCTTATACCATATGCACGGAAATGGAGGCACAAGTTGGCAGTTTGAGTTTTTTTTCTAATTTTGGCAAAATCATTCCCCTTGAGCTGGAGGTCCATACGTGCGAGTTGGGTGAATTATGACTCACGTGTCCACATGAAAACATTGCTATGGACAAAACCCATGAGGTCTATATTCTTCTAGAAACATTCAAAAACTCTGAATTATGTCTAGTAACGAATTAGCACAAGCTGGTACCGGAATAGGTGGAGCCTTGGTACCAGAATAGACTGGGTACCAGATCATGCTTCTTAAGAGTCAAAGAGATTAGGATCATATATAATCAAGCATTTAATAAAATTAACTCAATAAAACTAAACAACTCATGCTATAATCACAAGTTACCTCTTATGCACGTGAACAAGGTCATCGAGTGTATTATGGAGGAAACAATCAATTAGATACACATGGAATATGTAAAATAGGCTTAGATAGAAGGTAATATAGGGCATTAGAAGTGTCAAAACTGAGACTCAATAGTGGTTGACATTGCACCCTAGTAAGTGGTCACCCTTAGGGATAGGTTGGCTACTGGGAGGTCCCCTTAATGAGTCATTGTCCCACTCTTAACCATACTTGTAACTTTTTGCAGTTCATCCACTCGACTCCTTATCGTTTGGGACTTTCGGGTGTACTGACCCAAGAAAGGATTGTTCCCCATTTCATGGGAAGAAGGGGTTGAAGGCCCAGAGGAGAGGTATATGTAAAAAGATAAAATCCTAATTATGAACCTTCCATATGCTCACCCAAAGATGTCTTTATAACAATGAAACGTTTTTTCTAAAAAATCAAAGACCTGCAAAATCAAACTCATGATATGAATTTCTCACTTGTTGATGGATCTAGACAAGGTGTGTTACAAGATAGAATATACCCCCATGAAACCATGTGTACTTATCCCTTCAAGAAACACTTTGTTACTTCCCCCCAAGCTAATCAACTAACCCTAGGGAGTACCAAGTGTTTGGACATTAATTAATTAATGACAATGAATGGGTTTGGAAAAAGGATGAATTGAAAACGAAGTTGCAACACACCCTCTACAAAGGCACCAATAAATGAACCACTATGATCCCTTATATGTCATGAACCCCATGCCCAAGAGTCTTTCCCCCATCCATATCATCGTTTCCACATGTCTTAGAAATGGGTTCCTCTCGGGAAACACTCCTTGACCTAGGGGATTATTCACCCAATAGGTCGCACTGTCGACCCTCCCATACCTAAACTTGGAAAATTGGATAGGTTATTTTAGCACTTATTTAGTTAGATGAGGTGGTTTTTGATTCACATGATTATATGTCTCTTTTATTGAATTGATTGACTTATCATGATTCATTTTACTTGAGATCCTTGGAGGGCGTATTCATTGTCTTTGTAGGACCTTGCTTGGTGGACAAGTTTGGAAAAAGAAGCCTAGTTTGGGCTTCCTTGGGGCTTGAATCCCACTGGTTAGATACCATGGCCCACACTATGGATGATGATGAAAATTTTTGGAGGCTTGAAATATTCCTTGGATGACCTCACCCATGCCCCTACTAGCTCAACGTTTTTCCTTTGGAGGCCAAAACATCACACTTTGAGGGCTTGACGTCATGCATGGGTTAGGGTTTGTTGGTGATGAGGACACAAGGCATCACTTGATGAGGAATAACACCTTGACTTGGTGGAGAGGGCCCTAGCACCTTGGAATAATGCCTTTGGAGGCCCAATGTTTCATCCCCAACCTCAACGACTTGCCAAAGATGCCAAAATGTTTCCCTAAAGGGGTGAGATCGTGTTTTTTCTAGGGTTTCTATTCTGCAAAATAAAATTTTAAATTGTAAAGGGGAAAAGTGAGGGTTGTTGTCCCCTTATTTTGTGATATACCCCAAGTTTTGTGGACACACTCTTATTAGAGGTTTTTGTATAAATATAGATCATTTCTATCTCATTTTATCATAGCTCTCCCATGTCGAGAAGGATAATTTGCTCAATTTTTTTCCCTGCTTGGGAAAATTCATTCTCTCTCTCAATTGTGATATGGTTTGTCTCTTGTCTTATGTAAGGAAGTGGTGATATATCTCTTGGAAGTTCTTTCTCTTTCCTTCGTGATGCAAAATCTTGGTAACTAGGGTTTATCTTGGAATTTTTCTTGGAATTTGTAAGGAAAATATTCATTTGTTAGGATTCTTTCTTGTTCCATGGTTGCTATTGGCTAGATACTTGGAGGAGTATAAGGGCATACACCCTCCATCGAGTTTATCATTTTTTTTGTTGTTGAAAGGACTATTGCAAAGGTTTCTAGGAGAGGTAAAAGGGTTTACACCCTCCTATATATTACCTTGTTAGGGTTAATTTCTCAATGGAGTAAAAAGGATTACACCCCTTGAGAAGTAGTAGGCATAACCTAGTAAAATAAGACTCCATAACCCATTTGGTAATGCACTAATCATTTGTCGCATTGGAGAAATAAAATACTTGGATTGAAATACATGATTTCACAAGATATTTAATTAGTTTAAAGTGGAATCAATTCTTTTCCTTAATCACTTGCTTGAGCCACTAGGGCATTTTGATTGGTAAAGGATATCTTTTTGTTGTTAAAAACCTATCCTACAACCATTAGGGCTACTGCAAACTCTCTTTTTCAAGATTAATTTCTCACTCTTTTATCATTGGAAATAGTTGGAAAGTTGTTATTGTTAATGTACTTGATGTTGGCTATTGTTGGGAAATGTTTTGGCTAATTCCTTGGGGTAAACGTTGTTGTTGCAATAAATATTTTGCAGTAAATATTTGTTACAACCATTTGGATGCTTTGAAAAATCTCTGAAAATATTTTTTTTCACCCTTAATTCACCATAAAAGTTTGTGCTAAAGTATTGGGAATTAGTTTTCCTGTCTAGTGCTTCATTTCCCAATAAATACTTCATGCTTTTGATGGTTATTTCTACAGTAACTAATTGATTTCATTGTTGATATATATATATATATATATATATATATATATATATATATATATATATATATATATATATATATATATATATATATATATATATATATATATGTTTACTTCTATAATTTAGGACATCAAGCTTCACTTTCTTGTCCCTCTCACATTTAGTCTTGTATCTTGGTTATTTGTCTTGTCTCAAGAAGGTGTAACACTTTGGTGAAGGTACCCAAGGATTTGGAAACCATCCTCCATCCTCGAGACCTTTTATCAAGCCTTTTGTCATTTAGTATCTTTACCTATAGGGTGTTCACTTCCATACTCTCACTTTCCACTTCATTTCCCCCTAGTGTCACCTGAGACTGTTAAGAACCAAATACTTCCATACATAAATACCACAAAGATTCAAAGAACAATATAGAAAACCACAACTTTATTATAGAAACCCTTGAGGTAGGGAAACACCATACAATGGATCCTATTATGGAAGAGATCCTCTCCTATTCACTTGCCTCTTCGAGGGGGCAACCTCCTAATGAGTTTCAGCTCCAAATACAATACTTCTCTTCATATCCCATTACATTGCTTGAACCCCTTTATATAGTTCTACCATCACCTAAGAACATTCTAGAGGAGGAATCTTCTAGAAGTAGAACCTTCTAAGAAGTCCTCTTACATTTATTATATATAACTACCATAGTGGGCCTTATTTAATAATATAGTGGACCTATTCCACCTTACATTGAATGACCTCCACTATTATCACAATGGGTCCTCTAGGTCCCCCCACTACCTCTCTAGCTACCTTACATTCCATCCCCCTTATGAAAGTGTTGTTCTCAATGCTTGATGTACAACCATATACTAGGGTCCCATGGATAAGTGTGGACCATAGTATTGAAGTATACTAGAGAACCAGGGTAACATTCAGAAATGATTGCCACCATGCTGAAGTAGTCCAAATACCATTGTAAACCAGGGTCCCATGTCCAATTGCTCATGTGAACCCCACATGGAAGATATCGACACCCAATAACCAACTGAAAATGATGCTCCCAATACTGACACCTATCATGTGGATCCAAATAAGAATATCCATCTACATAGTGGGAGATGATCAAAGATGAATCTGGAAGGAACAATACCATTGTATAATATGCAGGTTGGACGCTGGTAACTAGCTCCTGATATGGGACATTGATGTTCTCTATAAAAGGTGGAGTAGAGTCATCAAATAAAATATGAAAGTGGTTGCCATCTTAGAAATGAAAACTATCCATATACCAATAATCAAAATCCGCCTCAAAATAATACCAAGAATATATTTCTTGATTATATTCATCTCTGATGTATGACATAAGAAATCTATCTTGCATGCTATCCAATGAATCTTGAATACTATGAAAACTATCATTGAGGCCATCTGCAAGGTCATGCAATCTGGCATCCAATGTGTCATACAATTGAGATTTGAATGCTTCAAGAATTTATTTGAGGGTTTGAGAGGAAATATCCATATGAACACCCTATGAACTCTTCATTCCCACATCCGTCATGAAAAAACCCAAAAATAGAACAATAATTTACGACATAATTTAAAATGCTCATAACTTCACTTCCCGGACTCTGTTTCGGATGATTTTTTTTTTGAAATTGGGTGAAATTGTGAGAGTAACTCATATCTATAATTTTTTTGGGCAAATCCAGTCTCTAGATGCTACATAAATAAAAAAAACTTCGCTTTCGTCCGCAAAAAAACCCTTGAAAATTGCAGATTTTAAAACTTCAATATATTGACTTCCCGGACTCCATTTCAGACGATTGTTTTTTCAACTTGGGTGTTTTTCTGAGAGGAAATAATATCTACAACCTGTTTCTGCAAGTGTTTCACAAAAATATACCAAAATTTTCTGAAATGTCGTGGTCCTCTTTTTCCTTCTCCGAAAAAACAAATCTACAAAAATAAAAACTATTTTCCCACAATGTCTACCAAGGAAAGTGCTCTGATACCACTTGTTAAGAACCAAATAATTGCATACATAAATACCACAAATATTCAAATAAAATTATAGAAAACCAAAACTTTATTATAGAAACCCTTGAGGTAGGGAAACACCATACAATGGATCCTATTATGGAAGAGATCCTCTCCTATTCACTTGCATCTTTGAGGGAGCAACCTCCTAATGAGCTTCATCTCCAAATACAATACTTCTCTTCATATCCCATTACATTTCTTGAACCCCTTTATATAGTGCTACCATCACCTAAGAACATTCTAGAGGAGGAATATTCTAGAAGTAGAACCTTCTAAGAAGTTCTCTTACATTTATTATATCTAACTACCAGAGTGGGCCTTATTTAATAATATAGTGGATTTAGTCCACCTTACATTGAATCACCTCCACTATTATCACTATGGGCTCTCTGCNCCCCCCCCCCCCCCCCACTACCTCTCTAGCTACCTTACAGAAACTCCCCCTTGTGTTGGATTCTTCATTCAAAGAAGCGAGGTAGGGTTTTTCTGAGGCAGAAGTGGGTAAGCTACTATTATGGGACTTATCGATAAATGCAAACATAAACAGATATCCCTAGATCTTCCTAGATCTAGAAAAGAATAGAACAAAATATGACACTTTCCCTAAGATCTAACTATTGAGTTTACTAGCTAACAAGAGTTAGGAAACATACTGTTTAAATGTCGCTTCCTCTTGCCATTGTCATCCTAGCTCCACTCTGGTGGTCCTGTGATATTGAATATGCAAGGGAGCACAAGCCAACAAAAGTGAAATCAATCCAATATACTCAACAAGAACTTATGCATGTGATCAAGGAATCATACAATAAAACAAGACAAGTTTTATGGGAAAGAAACATATCACTGTATTATATTAAAGTGAAAGTGGAGATTACAACCAAAGCCTTGATGTCACAAGGTCCCCTCTCGATGACCCTTTGCTCCAACACACACACTTGCTACAACCTTGAATGAAGAAGATCCATTATGACTTGATGAACTGAAATGAAGCCCTCAAGTATGAACTGAAGTAGAATTCCTCATCCAATTCTTAGCCTATTCAATATTAATATTGATTGAATCAACCTTAGCCTTTTCCATGAGATATACCTCTTTATATAAGGGAAAGAGAGATATATTGAAGAGATTAGGATGATCCCACAAAATCAGATAAGCGAGTAAGTTCCAAACCATTCAGACGCCACCTCATCTTATAGAATATCCCCTTCTAGAACATTCGTGAAACTTGATCTTTTCTTAGTATTTTGACATCATTGCACCCTAGTTGTAGAGAAGTCTGTGGAGACATCACAACCCAGCTTCAAAGTAGAGGGCGATGATTAGGCATCATCGCACCCTGTGTATGGTGCAGCTTGCGACGACCTTCCTTAATAGGGTTTTTGAGAAGAGAAAGTCAGTCACTTTCCTCATAGATAAAGGATATGTTTAGGAACATGAACACATGTTTGTCAATGGATCACTGGGGTGAAAAAAATAATGTGTAACAAAATTCCCCCCAAATTATGAGGTTGGAACTTGTGACAACTGAAATACTTTATAGAATGTGTGTGTCGGAAACAAGGAGTGCATCGATTGGGAACCTGCAAACAGTCAAGAATCAACATAATAATATACCATTGTCCGAGGTAGGAATTCTCGTACTCAGATTACAAAATTTCAAGTGATTCATAGACACTAAATATACACTGTGGATCCATGTCATTGTGAATCGACATAGCCACAAGGAATACACTGTAGATCTATCCTCTAAAATGGCTCAAATTTGGACATAGCCATGAGACATACAAAGTGGATCTATGTGTCAATACAAATCATGAATACTCCATCGCAACCTAGACCAAAATGGTGTGACCTAGGGTCTTCAATTCCATCATCCTTAAATACGAATCTAACCATGTGATTACAGGTGATGAAGTCGAACATGGTAGAAACCACTTGATTACTGGTCAATGATGAAGATCGTTAACAAGTGCGAGGGAAATAACCATTGATGTAAATGAATCCCAAGGTACCCAAGTTTAGTCCAACAAATGTGAATAAAGGATTTAAAGTCGAACACTTGATGAAATATTTCTATCGGGGGTAAATGATGTGAACCCACTATTGAAAGCGAAGAAACTTGCCATTGAGGCATGTAGGCTCTAAGGTATTGAATGATTTCTAAGTCTTGTTCCTGGATAATGAGATGAATTCTACAGGAAAAGACTCGTCACAGGAGGGCCTTGATGTATCACCCATAAATGACATGAAATAAGTGACATATTTGAGGTAGATCAGAGTGTGAAGTGATTTTAAACTGACACAGGGAAGGCCAACATGGTAGAAAATTTATTATTGCAGACGGCCAAATCAATAGGAGGCTCATTAAGTTTGGACTTCTCTTGAACATATGAATGACATGACAATGGTATTGGCATCACTGACTCAAGGAGGACTCAATATATGGACATGTGGATAGTCAAATGAGAGACAAATGGATTTCCCAACCCAGATACAATGATGAAGGGAGGTGTCATGTTCAAGAGAGACTATTATTTCCACTAACACAGATACAAAAACACATTTCTTTCCCAAATTCCCCCCCACCATTTCTAGCAAGTACCTCTTTACTCTGACGCAAGCTTGAGGAGGATAACATATGCTTGTTGATGTAAGCTCATCCTTCAGATGAGTCCCTCGGAGTATGTTTAACAAACCCTAAGAAGGAATGGTTGGATCTCATATGGGTCTTTCGATGTTTGTTTAATGATTCCAAAGAAAGAAAACTACGGGGTTTTTCATGTTTAGAGAGTTGAAAAACACTTAAAGAGAACTCCATAAATTCCTTTTTCATAAATTAATCTGATGAGATTGAAAAAGTGATAACCCACTGCTCACCAAATTTTTTCTTCAAATACTTTTATGAGTGTGAAAAGAACAAGGTCTCTCAACAATCTTTTTGTTTTTATGAAGCGTGAAAAGAGCTTAAAGGATACTCCACCGGTTTCAGTTTTCGTGTTACCATTACGAGTCTGAAAAAGAGATAAAAGTATACTCGGTTACATTCTCATTGATTTACGAACACGAGAAAGAACAAAAACTAAGCTTAGAGTTTTTCCTGAAAAACCCTAAAAGGATCTGTACATGTGACAAATGTATAAAAACAAACCAAACAAGGTATCCTTGTTCAATGTTTCACTCCTCGACCTTTTATCTGCAAAACATCAACACCTGCAAATTCGTTAGGACTTTAGGGTTTGGATAAAATGTATAAAATATTATAAAATACAAATGAAAAAGTGAATAAATCAATAAAAATGGGTAAAAATTTAATTTCACTATTCCATTTTCCATTTCACCCAAACCTTGTTCACCCCCCCCCCCCTTTACCTCGATTTGCCACTGCGGATTATGGATAACACAACTAATCATTCGACGAATTGTCTACACAGAACATGTAATTTTCATCTCTTTCAATTTTCCATGGATCAAAATTTGTTTTTTATTGGTTAGAAATATATGTTTGAGTTAAGTTTTTGAGGGTACCTATGCACAGAGGTCGTCGTAGGCGCCCTATATCGGGCCCTGTGACAATCTAGGGTTGTTTCAAGCAGCCCCATAGCTATCCTATGATGACTCTGCACTATGAAGATGCCCTGGCCTGCGACGTGTGCATCCCCAAAAGTTTAAAAGATGAGTTTTCCAATAAAAATCTCTAGGGAAGAAGATAATGATGTTAGCCTCTCTTTAATGTTCCATTGCAGGTTTTCCATGGTAAAAATGTTGCAATGGTGAGAGAGAGAGAACGAGGAGGAATACTACTTCGTCGAGAATGACCCAAGAATAGTAATGGTTTTCCGACAGTGTGGATTGTTAAAATTATTCAAAATCCAGGGTATGTGGGCCCAACTGAGATTACTCGAGTACCTAGTTCAGATGTGCGATGTGAATGAGTAGGAGTTTCCTGTGGGGGATCACACTCTTATGATAGATATCGAGGATATATACTTCTTGACTAGGCTATCTCGTTTTGGGTCATGAGTTACTCTTACAGGAAACAGAGGTGGTGGTGCACCTATGAACCACTATATCAGTGAGCATTGTGTGTTAGGTACTCAAAAGCATAGAGGTAAAGTCACTATAAGATATATCTGATACTTGCCTCTACGGGCCATCCTCTATGCCATCACATGCATGGAAGGGAGTGCAACTCACCATATGGCTCTTCAGAGCTATTTTCAGTATGCATTGGAGTGTATGGAGCCCCGAGTTTTCAACTGGAGTGGAGGGGTTCTCAAGAGTATGAAAAAATAACTGACCAAGTGCAGGAGTGGTGAGATGAAATAGTTTGGATATGGTTCTATTTTGGTGTCCTTATTCCTAGAGAGGGTCCCAGTTTTTAATTTACAGGTAGAGTGGGGTATACCTGCCCCACATGATCCGAGAATGAAGAGGTGGGTCGACCTTATGGCACGACATGCATCCAGTCCTATCCTTAGATATAATGATGTTTTCTTCGACTGGTTGAGGACTCATATGCTCATAGTCGATGGCTATGCATATGTTGGGCTGGAATTTCAAGGAGATATAGACTTAGCTCTTCCCAAGGGTTCCCAATGGGGGGACATAGGTGAGAAGGACATTTTGTTTATATGATGTTTTTGTGATTTTTAATGATACAAATATGTTTTTATGTGGTTTTTTCGATGACTAATCAAATTCTCTTTGATGATGTAGATGTGGGACCTTATCTCCCTTTGGGTTCATCCCCTATCCAAAGGCGAGGGGAGAGAGATGTCGTAGTGGAAGTAGCTATTGCCGACTATGAGACCATAGAGAAAAATATGGAGGGACTCATGATGAACATCCATGATACCTCTATTGACGATATCCTGAGGCATTACCAATGCCACACAGTGGGCATGTCTGCTTCCATCGGTTGACTACTCCATAGAGTAGCATGGGCAGTCACATGTTATAGCGAGCAACATCCTTGATGCTCTAATTTATATGAAGCCATGTGCTTCACATTTTTTATATTTTGGTCTTCAGACAAAACACTTTTTGTAAACTTTTATCATTATATATATGAGGCTTATACCGGCTTACTTGTTGCATATACAAAGTGTGCTTGGATTTTATAAATGTCTCAAATTTATGTCTAACACACAATTAGGCAATGCATATGTTAATGTATTTAGACATCTAGGAATGTGTTGATATTCGATGTAATCAAAATGACGTTCCAAGAGGTGAATTAGTAAATATATCCTTAATAACGTAGGACTTCAAATGGAGTAAACATTACTCAACTGTAGGACTACTAACTATGAATCGAGTCATACAACAAGATGACAGATTCCAAGTGAAGCAATGTCGGTCAATAATTCGATGACTACACTGTATTCCACAATATTGTTAGTTGCATGACCAAGGAAAACACCATATATACTAATCAATCCATCGGTACGTGCATAGATTGCCCAAGCAATAGATGCTAAGTTCAGAGTACTGTGACTAGATCCATCAACGAAGCCAATGTAGGTTAGAAAAGACACCGAAATCTAGAAACCAAACACAATGCAAGGTAATTAGTTGAAGGTCGAAACCAAACAATGAAAAAGCACATAAGAGTATGATACACTAAAAGACAAGCACTCATGCAAAAATGACTTAAGCATAATACTTATTTAAGTAAATCCCATTTATGGGTTCACTCAAAGGGATTCCATCATAATCAACCAACTCATAAGCTCCCTTCTCTAACACTCATTTGACAATGGAAGGACCTTGCCACATGGCCTCGAATTTACTGGTCCCTAGCAAATCATGATCTTGCTCGTAAAGGAGAACTAGATCACCTTCAGAAAAAACATGTGTATTGACATGTTTTTCATATTGGGCTTTAACATGTTTCTTTTGAGTTTCAATAATGAAGGTGACATCACGATGGGTCTCATCTAGTTGCATCGAATAAAAAAGACTCTCCTCTTCAACAGAGGTGTTAGGGATAAGTTCAACGACTAATTTCAGAGATGGTATCTCACATTCAATCGACAAGATAACTTTGATACCATAAAATAAATGGAAAGGTGTAAATCCCGTGGCAGTCTTGACCAATGTCCGATAGGCCCATAACGCTGAGAACAACATCATGTGACAATTCATATTATGAATTCCTATCATCTGTCAAAGCATAGTAATCAGAACTTTGTTTATTGCTTCAACCTGACCATTGGGCTCTGGATAATAGGGGGTTGAGTTTTCATGGCGAAGACCCAACTTTTTAGTAAGTTCGGACATCATAAAATTCTGAAAATAACTACCGTGATTAGTAACAATGTCTTGAGGGACACTGAACTGAGTAATGATATGATTGAATATGAACAATTCTGCAGTTTTCCCATTTGGTGAAATAGTCCACAGCTACAATGATGTATACATGCCCCCCGACCGAGTAAGGGTTACATGTCATGAAGTCAATGCCCCATTTTTCGAATGGACCAACAAAAACTATAGGATGTAAGGGAGCGGAATGAGAAATGCAGTAATCCAGTCCTTAAACAAAGAAGGCCATAATAACCCACTCGTAAGATCTTTTGGATAGTGGCATACCCAGACATATGACCGCCACATGCTCTAGAGTGACAGTGATTCAAAGATTTCTTAGCTTCATCATAAGTAAGACATCGTCAAAAAATGGAATCGACACCGCGGTGGTAAAGGGTATCACCGAGGATGATGTATTGGAGGGCTTGATATCGTATGAAACAACGATCTGTAATAGATAGATCAGGCTGAAAAGTTTGAGTCTGGAGATAGGTAATAATATATTCATACCATACGTCATCAGAAATGATCAAAACAAGGGATTCATTGGTAAATGAATCCTCTGCCACATTTTTTGTCTCAGTAGAGGGAAGGTCACATATCAGTTCGGCAAAAACCAAAGATTTCTTTGACTTAACGTGTTCAAAATCCAAGTAAAACTCCTGGAGAATCACTATCCATTTGGAGTACTTTCCCCCTAGAAATTTTCGAGTGAGGATATGTTGCATGGGGTTGCAATAAAAAATAACAGTGGTTCTACGTAACAAGATATAATGATGAAAACGTTGGACAATTTGGATAGCTGCCAAGGCCAGCTTCTCCACATGTAGGTATTTGGTTTTGGTAGTCATGAGACTCCGACTCAAATAGTATATCACATGTTCTTCATGTTGGGTATGTGTTATATTCTTTTCACGGCATCGGGCACGCAGGGGGGTTAGAGGGGGGGGGGGTGCGTCGGGAAATGTGTCATGTATTTAGGTGGTTTTTCGGCACATGGTTTTTGCCGATGGTTTTCTATTTTTGGTTAAGGAATTAGGATTTTGGACTAATCCAGGTCATTGGGTTAGGGTTTTGGATGCCACTGGCTCCTATATGTATATTGTATTGTAAACAATGTATCACAATGAATGAATACAAAATATGTTGGTTTTCCCAGTTTCGGTTTCCAGGGGAAAAATCTTTGTGCAATGTTTGTATTTTCCATTGTATCTTTTCTATTATTTTTTTGAATATCAGTTTGCAGTAGATATTGTACAAGGTTAGGATTTACATTTGGTATCAGATCTTTATTGTTTGCAAGGGTTTTGACACGAAGTTTAAATTTTTCTACCCTTGGAAACTAAAGCTTCATCTTTTCCTAAGTCATGGAGTCACCCTTAATCCAAAGGGGAATTAGAGCTTTTCGTTCCTTTTCGGGTTTCAAGATTCGGTTTTTCTTGAGGTATGATCTTCAACCATCCTAATTTCCCAGTGTTGAAATCTCGAAACTGTTTAACGTTTTTTTAAATTAAAAAAGGGGGGAAGAAATAAAGGTTTCCTTTTCCGTCGCTTTCCATAAAGTTCTCTTTAATCCGTAATTAACTAAGCTCCTAAACCCAATCATCATTCCCTTAATATTTCACGATTTGGGTTTTTCTTTCTACTAAAGCACTTTCTAACTCTCAATCGTCAAACTCTCGATCCTCATTTTTCCGAAAATTTAAAAGGATAATTAATCATTAACCTTGATTAATTAAATATCTAATACGTGATTAATGCCTCACTAATCCCATCGCAATTTCACAATCCGAGGTTTTCTTATGACTTATCCCATGACAACAGGATCCCCGAAGTTCTGAAACGCGAAATCACATTTTCTCTAAATAAGGTTTAAGTTTAAGGTTAATTTGCTTCCAAAATAGGATTAGTGATAACCAAGATGCCTTTCGCATTTTGGGAATTGTGGAAGGCAGTGATTTTTGAAACTCTAGTTTCGAAATCGCTAATATACGACAGTATTAATAATGGATAAGTGAAGATATTTTTTGACGCGAAAACGTATCTCCAGGCATATCTTTCCATTAAAAAGCATTAATTTTTCGTCGTCAGTGTCTGTACACTTTTTATAACACAAAATTAAAGGTTAATAAGGTCTTGTCTTTAGAACTTCATTATTAACATTTACATCTGTAGAAAGTCACATTTATCTGGTTTTATACATATTTTCTCTGTAAACAGGTTTTTGATCCAATGCAGGTATCATGGCACCTAAGAAGGCACCCAAGAAAAGAGAGGAAGTTGTAGAAAGCTTGAGTCCAGACGGATATGTTATATCTGATACAATATCGCATGCCATCTATTCCTTAAAATCCTGGAGGCAAATTTTCGAGACTCTAGATTATGAAATAAAAAATTTCCCTCATGACGCCGACAACACACTTCGAGATATAGCAGAGTCCGAGCTCCACAAAATAGCTACATGGCCGTGACTTATGACATATAATGACATGATCAGTTGGGCCTTAGAGTGAATTGGCGTACAGACGAGAAGTATTCTGGACAACCAAGAGGTCGTCATTGGCTCTTTCAGACCAAAACATGTAAAAGTAATGTATAAACTATCTCCCAGTCCCAAGTATATTTATAACAAAGATTTCGTGAGTGATTTTCAAAGGAAAGAATGTTTTGAGTCAGGACAAATGTGTCCTGGCATAATTAAAGACTGGTGGAGAAACGAAGAAAAATTCAAGGATCACACCCATGGTGTTTACACCACAGCTTCTTTAAACAAGTATATGGTGTATGTGGCGATGATGTTATGTAGACTTTTCAGAAATAAAATTCCTACCCATTTCCCTGCAGAATGGGTACCCCTTTTACACGAGGCAACAAAAGGTTACAGTTTTAATTGGGATAATATTTTATCCGATAACATAGCAAAGGAGGTCATGGAATATCAAACTGCAAGATCCATAGGCTGACCGATAGATTTTTATATGTCTACATACATCATGGATGCTATATGCTTCTCAACTCCTTTCCCTTTGATTAATTGGAGTTGGAATCCGACTTACCCAGAATCCATTGATGAATATCATTCTAAACTTTGGGAAGAAAACGCCAAGGACTCATTCTACGAAATCTATCATTTTGTCGTAATACCACTACATTAGATGTTGTACAGTTGTACACCTCCTCGCATTTCAGAGTTGGTCATAGGGACCCTCAAGGTAGTTGTTGACTGGTTTATAGAGGAGAATTTCTCCTACATCAAAGTTTTCGGATGTTCGATCCCTCCACATGCACTCCCAAAATTCCTCCCTGACAGACTAGTGTGCAGGGAGGTAGATCATCAAATAGTAGCAGGTGGAATTGGGATAGAACTAAAGATGGCTCAAAAGAAGTCTTGGTCGATCTTCCCCATTCAGATTGGAAAATTTTCACTTCTCACCTTGGGTCATTCCAAAGTTGAAGTGGCAACACTGGAGGAGGTCAAATTGGTGGACCTCAAACACAGGGAGCATGACCCTTACCAGTTAGTGGGAAAACATATGAACCACTGTAATATGAAGGCTTATGAACATGAGAAGTCCCCTTGTGATAACTTGTTCAAAGGGACTAGGACCTATGAAGAAGTTTTAGAAAGGGTACAGATACTGTCGTTGGACTTGCAAGCTAGTTTTCAGACCTTCCAGAATCACAGATGGAGCGGTCTACCCAAAGTGTTGCAAGGAGAAGCAATTACCATTCCTTAGGAACAAGAAGATACTCCTCCAGGTTTCAGACAAGAGGCACAATATAAAGTCAATCCTGAAGAATTTCCTTAGGATACTGAAGGGTCTTCACAAAATGAAGAGGCCTTAAGGATAGAAAATCCAGAGATGGAAGCAGAGAGGAGGCCCAGGACACCTCCCGAGTCCAGTTAGTCCACTCCTCCTTCATCACCTGTTGTTGATGTAAATATACCTAAGTTCATGGGAGAGACAATATCTATAGATATAGGAAGACCGATAGCTTCCTTATCCCCTTTACAGTCCACCTTTGGGTTCCCATAGATGGGAGCCATATATGTTAGTGACCTCAACCCTATCTCTAGATATGAGATCCCTCCTTCGGATTATTTTTCCAGCAAAAAAAGGAAGGTTTTCCTAAAACAAGTGATGTATATGAGAGAGGGGGGTATGGTGAAGAAGCATAGAGCCTTGGTAGATGGCCACAATTTGGAAGAGGAGGATTTCTCTACAGAGGTAGCAAGCTCCATGGGAGCCATGGCAACAACAAACCTTTTTACTGTGGAGAACATGAGATCAAGGATAAAGAAGAGTAACCACACAATAGCTCAATTGTCATACCAATTAAAGAATGATGAGAATAACATTAGAGAAGAGGTGAATAAGAGTTTGGAGAGGGCCAGAGTTGTTGAAAGGCAATAAATTCAGTCACTCAAAACTAGCCTGGATGAAATGAACCAGAAGATACAAACAAGTCAGGTGCAAGTTACTCAGCAAAAGGATCTTGTAAAGAAGCTACAAGCTAAGTTAAATTTGACAAAAGGCCGAGTTGTATACTAAAAGTCTTTCCATACCCTCTCGCTGGAAGCACATAAAAATATAGAAGCCGAACAACAGGAATTGATCTCCAAAATAGAGATCATCCAGAGTTACTTTCAAGAGGTAAGAAAATCCCTTGATAATATTATTTTACTGGAAAAGGAGGCTACAAATGCAAGGAATACTTACCAGAAAGAAGTTGCATGTTAGGGAAATAGGGAGTTGTCGAAAGATCTAAATCTTTCTGTCACATAACAGATAAGAGGAGACATCATGCTCAAAGCATGGGAAACGAACATAGTCGAAAACATGAAGATAGTCAAAGAAATCAAAGATGAATGTGAGGGAATTTTTTATTCTTTGGATAAGAAAGAATTAGGTATCGAAAGAAATGATTTCTCTGATCCATTGGGGCAGATAAACATTGTGAAACAACAGTTGAACTGCAAAGAAGGCTTGCAGGAGATTCAGGCAGAGATTTCACAATTGAAGGAAATCAACTCCAACCTAATAGATAGATGGTTGGTACAACCCAATTTAAAATTTCAAATGATCAGGTTTGTCGATAAAGGTTTTGAAGACCAGCTTCCAAAGATACACAAAAAAAATTATCTGTTTGAAACTAAAGATCTTCCAACACCACCCATAATTTTTATTCATTTTTTGGAGAAGTGTATTGAATGTATAGCTTCAAAAGAGGGAGAGACTTCAACTAAACAGTGAAGTATCATTCAGAAGATTATAATTTTGAAATCATAGACCAACAAAAATTTAATCATGTGATGGTTAAGGTTGTAGTTTTGTAACTATATTTTCCCCTAAAAGTAGGAAACCGTTAACCATCAAGTAGTAATGATCTTGTATAAATAGGAGGGGAGCAAACTGAGAAAGGGAATTTTTGCTTTCTCTAAAAGGACATTTTTTTTAACGAAATTATTTTTGAAGAAGTTCTGAATTAATACAAATGCAGATTGAAGATTCTAGATTTTGTCATGTCTGAGTTATGTGTTCCTCTGTATTTTCATATTTCTTTCATATATCTGATTGATGAATACTCGGCTACAATTTAGTGCAACCTCTACTGTGGAAATTATTATTCTTGTCATTTAAATCATCTACAGGTTTTCCTCTGTATTAGTTATTAGCAGATACAAGACCTGTAAATGTTTAGATTTCAATATCATATGCTTCCTTAATATTGTCGTGTTTCATAGTCTTTTGTTACAATGTGAGATTCCTCTTAAATTGATGCCTCACCTTGTTAATAGCTTTATGTTTTCCCTCACGTCATGCGTGTTCCCTTTCCTTTAAATTTAAATCAGATACAAGAAACGTCCTTTAATTTAGTCATCCTATTAATTCGTGTTTTAAAATCTTTCTCTTTACATTGTAAAATAGAGATAACGAAGCCAAAAACAAAAACATTGAATTATATCTTCCTTACCTTTTATCCTTCATGACAGTACCAATTTCAAGGCAACCTAACATTGAACCCGATCTTTCAGATCAAACCAGCATCACTCTAAATCTATTTAACTCTATCTTACAAACAACAAATAACCAGGTTGAGTTAGAACGTTCATGGGCAGTAATTGAGAGAGATATCAACATTCAATAAAACTGGGAATTTCGACAGAGACAGTTGAGGAACCAATTATAGCCCTCACCTTTAATCATTGATTTTTCCTGTCCTCAAATTCCTCTATCTTTTCAGATGCCTTGACAGGATACGTTAGAGCCTTAAAGTATAAACTCAGGAACAACCTCCTTTTGGCACCGCTGCTGAGGAAAGGAGAAACGAAGATTTTCCCTGGGAAGAACGACATTGACACTTTCCTTCTTTGATAGTGAACAAAGTTTGAAAACCTTCTAAGTCTACCTTTATATTTCACTTGGCGAATCCACATTGTTTAAACTGGCTCTTAACCAGAAGAACACCAGGAAGAATCCAGACGATGAGAAGATTTCGCCTTTTCCGACCTAGAAAAAATTCTAAAATCAAGAAGACACTTCCGACAGACTGTCTCATCGATAAATAAAAATTATCAACCTAAATTCACATAGTATGAATCTGAAGGTCAACACGGTGAATCAAGTATTCCACCCCTTTACGGGAAATACTCCACTAATAAAGTTACATCCACCGAATCAAATTTGGTTCTGCCTTTTTTTAAGATAGAATATTTCTCATTCGTTTCCCACACCAATAGAAAAAGAAGATTTGTCTCACTTCCTGTTGCGACTGATTCTCCCTCTCTTCTCAAGTTCATTTTACCACCTCTCAAAACTCAAACAATTATCCTATATATCTCTATTCAAATTATGTTGATTCTCCTATATTTTCACCCTGTGATTCTGAAGGAACCAATCCACATTCCCCAAGCTCCTTTTTCTCAAGTTTCATCCCTGCTGATAACCAACTTTTTGAAACCCTTCCTTATAACCCCCAAAATTTTATCGCTAAAGCCACAATGGCTGTGGATGGAGCAGGTGGGGTGGGAGGTGCTGCCACAGGTGGTTTAGGAGGAGGACCAGGAGGCCAAGAACCACCTCTTCAGATATTTGCAAAGGTTGCTGCAAGATATGATCATCTGGTTCTACTGGTCCCTATCCATGATTTACCAGAAAATTACATGAAAAACCTACCCAAGTTCACAGGAGAGGGTGATTTAATGACAGTTGAACACATAACTTTTTTCAATCAATTTGCTGACATTCTTGGATTGGAACATGAAGATGTTTACTCCGGACTCTTGGTTCAAACCTTTGAAGGGAAAGTAAGAACCTATTTTTGAGGCCTAGCGGTTGGATCTATACCGTCATATGATGAACTTGAAAATGCTTTTATCAGAGAGTGGGGTGAGCGGAAAGACCATCTTTATTATCTAACCAAATTTGGAGCTCTTCGCAAGAAAAACTCTGAATCAATCCTTGATTTCACCCAACGATTCAAAACATTGTATAGCAAGATCCCAACCGAGGTCAAAACCTCACAACCTGCAGCGAAAGTGACTTTCACTGGAGATTTTGACCCCGACTTCGCCCTATTATTAAGGGAGAGAAGATCAATAGATCTCACCAAGATGCAAGATGATGCCTTGGAAATTGAATCTAACATGATGGCATCAGGGAATCTGAAAGCCAAATTTGAGACTGGAAACAAAGAAATAAGGAGATATAGGGAGGAAGGAGGACCCTCTGGATTAGGGAGATCCTCAGAGGATAAAATGGATGATATGGATAGAATCATCAAATAACTGTCAAACAAAATATCGAGAATGGAACTTGATCAAGCCAAAAATCAACATTACCCTAGAAAGGAATTCAGGAAGAACCCTAATCTTCAAAACCACCAAAAACAAATTAAGAATGAATATCAAAAAATCCAAACCCCTTTTAAAAGTGAAAACTTTATAGGAGGACAAGACTTGGAGGATTTCGAGGAGTTAGAAGAGGATATGAACAATCTTGGCGAAGACCGCTTAAAACCTTATATAACAAGATGCGATTACGAAAAGTCTTTGACTACAGAGTATAGGACTGAGAGTAAAAAGAATAGCAGTGTTTCAGAAGATTCAACCTATTAGGGAATAGCGGATGGTATAATGGCCGAGATCCACTAGAAGTATAACCAGAGACCTAGAAATAGGGTTTCCACAACCACTCCAGTTAAAAATATATTACCAAGGGTTGAAATTGACCAAGAAGTTTCAAAAATCATTGAAAAACAGACTGAAGAGACTAAGGCCGCTAACATATAGTCTATTAGAACAAAGACAACGAAAACACCACCCTTAAGCATGCAGAAACAAGACACCCCTGCTACTGAAACAAAGGCCCCTCAACCAAGGAAAGCTGAAAAGAAAGGGTTGGAGACTCAAACCATGGAAACTGACAAAACCATTGGAAGTTTTAATCTAGAGAACGAAATCAATAAGATCAAAATCCCTATTCCCCTTGTTGAACAAGCCAAAAACCCGATATACCGAAAACAAATTGCTAAAATGATTAGTTTTTTGGAAAATGAAAGTGAGGTCGATGTTATTAACTTAGAAGATGATAAACCTAACATAATTTTTGGCCCACACTTAGAAGGTGCTAGAGACACTGTTGCCCATTTCTACATCACTTTGACAGTTTTCGATCATGTGCTCCATAAATGCATGTTAGATTCTGGGGCCTCTCACAATGTGATGCCTAAAGAAATCAGGGGCATACTTAGCCTAGAAATCACCATGCCTTATGGAGATTTATATTCATTTGACTCAAGGAAATTCAAGTGTATAGGCATGATAAAAGACTTAGTTGTAAATCTTGCACAAGTACCCACCAAAAGTGTTTTAATGGATGTGGTTTTCATAGATATACCTCTGAAATATGGCATTCTCTTGTCTCAGTCCTAGGGTGCTAAACTTGGAGGTTCTCTTCAAGTTTATATGACATACGCAACAATTCCAGTTTTCGGAGGCCAGTTCACGCGATTGTACAGGGAAACCAGGTTGGCATTTATGGTTAGTGATCCTCTCAGCCAAAATAATTATCCTGTATATATTGTTGATCAGGATTTAGGTAATTGTATATTATCCATAGATGATGATGTTGATGCATGTGTAGAAGAAAGTTGTATAGGAAATAAAAAATAAAAAGAACAAATAGAACAAGATGTATATAGCACTGGCGTTTAGAAAATGTTTTTTGACGGTGCCTCGTCTTATCTTGGAGTTGGGGTTGGAGTAATTTTTCTGGCACCTGATAACCAATTTGTTATCCCTTTCTCTTATATGCTACAGTGGAACATTTCCCACACTAATAACGTATGTGAGTACGAAGCTCTAGTGTTAGGGTTAGAGGTCGCTAGGAGAATGAAAATCAAAAACTTTGAAGTTTTTGGTGATGCAGAGTTAATCGTGAAACAAGTCAATCACCACTACCAGGCCAAACAACATAGATTAAGGTCATATCAAAAATTTTTTTGGGACCTAATCGATTTTTTTTTCTCTTCTGTTAATATTCACTTCATTCCGAGAGCTGAAAATCAACAGGCGAATGTCTTAGCCAAAGTTGCTTTGACTTTCACACCTCCCACTGCTTTCAAACTCAAATATCATATACAAATGAGACATATGCCTTCCATACCCAATAACATACAAAATTGGAAAGTCTTTGAGGATGACGAACAACTCCGAATTTTTTTAGAAACAGTAGACGAGTTCACCGAAATGCATGTTGACCAAGAGAACCAAAATGATCCTATTTGTATCATGCAGGAAGGGGAAGAACCCCAGGAGTTCCAAGATAAAATTGCAAATCATTGTATGTTGGTTTTAAAAAATAATCAAATACCCAAGGGCTTGATTGCCTTAAAAAGACTCTTTAATCATGATGGCATCCCTTTGAAGACTACCTTACAGCCTCAGCCCGAGGAAGTCGAAGATTGCAATATACGTACCAAAGAGAGTCCTAGATTAGTTAAAGTATCCAGGTACCTGTCTCCTAAAATCAAGAGTAAATATGTTGAGTTGCTTAAAAAATACAAAGATTTTTTTGCCTGGTCTTACGATGAGTTGAGAACTTATGATACAACCATCATGGAACATAAAATTCCATTAAAAGCAGGTGTCAAACCTTTTAGGTAGAAAATCAGGCATATCAACCCTATCTTACTACCAATGAAAGAAAAAGAGGTAAAAAAACTCTTGGATGCTAAGATCATAGTCCCACTGAGATATTCTGAGTGGGTAGCTAATTTAGTCCTAGTGAGAAAGAAAAATGGTGAGATTAGATTGTGTGTCGATTTCAGAAACCTGAATCGGTCATCACTCAAAGACAATTACCCATTACCTAAGATGGATCATGTTTTAGAAAAAAGTAATTGGGGCTAACATAATGTCTATGATTGATGGTTTTTCAGGTTACAATCATATCGCAGTGCGTCAGGATGATAAAGAAAAAACTTCTTTCACTACCCCTTGGGGTACTTTCATGTATGATAAAATTCCTTTTGGTTTAATGAATGCACGAGAAACTTTTCAGCGAGCCATGGATATCGCTTTCGTGGGTGAAAGAGATAAGTTCGTGGTTATCTATCTTGATGACCTGACTGTGTTCTCCAAATCTGATGCAGAACATCTAATGCACCTTAAACAAACCTTTGAGAAATGTCAAAAATTTGGTTTGTCACTCAATCCCAAGAAATCTCATTTCGCAATGCAAGAAGGTAAAATCTTGGGCCATATCATGTCTATATATGGAATCAAAATCGATCCCAAAAGGGTTGAGGCAATAGATACAATAAATTTTCTTAGAAATGTAAAAGAAATTCAATCTCTTTTAGGAAAAATAAATTTCTTGAGGAGATTCATCCCTAACTTTGTCGAAATTGTGAAATTGATAACAGATATGCTCAAAAAGGATAGTGAAGTGAAATGGACAAGCGAAGCCAAAGCGCCATTTCAACACATCAAGAAAGTAATAAGTGAAGCACCAGTCTTGGTGAGCCCAGATTACACAAAAGAGTTTTTGATTTTTTCTTTTACTTCATAACATACTATCGCAACTATGTTGTTACAAAAAAATGAGGAAAGTTTTGAGCGACCTATTGTGTTTTTTAGCAAAAGTCTCAGAGATGCCAAGTTGAAATATGATATATTGGAGAAACAATCCTATGCAATGGTGAAATATCTCAAATCTTTCAGAACTTACGTGTTGCACTCAAAGGTCATTGTTTATGTACCCTCTAGCTTGGTTAAAGATATCCTGGTGCAAGCGATGGAAGAAGAGGCAGGTGGTTAGCTAAGATCTAGGAGTTTGACCTAGAAGTCGAACCAACTAAAATAATCAAAGGTCGGGGTTTGGCCAAATTGCTTTCCGAATCAAACTTAAAAGCACTAGGGATAAATCAGCTGCAATAGACCGAGGGATTTTTGGAAATAGACGAGCTTGATGCCACTACACCTACAACCAAAATTCAAGACAAGTTTTCTACTTTGGCCTGGTATCGCAACATCATCCATTACCTACTCACACTTCAATGTCCTAGTAAGTTAACCCATTCTAAATCTAGGATGCTAAAGCTACATGCTGTAAAATACTGTATCATAGATGCTAAATTATATTGGAAAGACCCCTTGGGTTTCCTACTGAGGTGTTTAGTCAAAACTGAAACAGAAGGGGTTATAGATGAATTCCATGTCGGGGTGTGTGGAGGACATCATGTGTGGCGAGAAATAGCTTATAATATCTTAAGAGTCGGATACTACTGGCCCAAATTGTTCACATAAGTGAACACTAAAGTTCGAAATTGTGTCCATTGTCAGTTGTTCACAAGAAAACAGAAGGTCCCAGATTTTCCCCTTATTCCAATTAAAACCAAAGCCTCGTTTCAGCAATGGGGACTTGATTTCATTGGATAAATTCATCCACACTCCAGCATGCAACACAAATGGATCATAACTACTATTTATTATTTCACTAAATGGGTGGAAACTATCCCCACAAGAAATGAAACTGATTCGGTAGTAATCAATTTTTTGGAAGATAATATTTTATCTAGGTTTGGATGTCCCCAAAAAATAGTCACTGATAACGCACAAGAATTTAAGTCAATGGCCATGATCAAGTTTTGCCAAAAATATAACATATCACTAGGACACTCAACAACTTACTATCCAGAAGGTAATGGTTTGGTTGAATCATCCAACAAAATCCTGATTACCGTGATAAAAAAGGTTTTGACTAAAAACAAGAAAGCGTGGCATATCCATTTAAAATATGCTCTATGGGAAAACATAATAAGTACTAAAAGATAAATTGGGATTTCCCTTTTCCAGATGGTATATGGCACTGATGTCATTTTACCAATAAATCTTTCTCTACCAGTAATGAAACTCTGGTAGGATTCAAATGAAGAACCCAATGACGTTACCAGAAGGATAAACCAGCTGGTCAAAGTCCAGCAAAATAGGGCTGAAGTAAATGAAAGGTTACAAAGATATCAGGATAAAATGAAGGCCTTGTTTGATCAAAAAGATAAATATAGAGAATTCCTCCCTGGAGACTTGGTCCTGAAGTGGGAAGCCAGGAAAGAATATGCTGGAAAACATGGAAAATTTGATCTGATCTGGTCTGGCCCATACAAGATTTCAACCTTTGAAGGAAAAAATGCCTGGTTATTAGAAAACCTATATGGAGACATTTTCAATGCCCCTGTAAATGGGCGGCATCTTAAACACTTCATGCAATAATGTGTTTCTAAATCCCCATTGTACATACTGGTTTGTTTTCATGCTTTTTGTATAGATACAAAAAAAAAAAAGAGGTTTCTTTTCATGACATTTCCTAACGATTATAATCTTATGTTATTCGCAGGGAAAATTTCTCACGAGACAGCGAACTCGAGGTACTGAAAGGTGACATGCATAGGTATTCCTATCAAGTATCTCACAATGACAAAGGTAATGAATGAGTAATCTTTGGGCTGGAAATATAAGAGATAATAAAGGTATGAAATCCCATTTCAAAATTCGAGATAAAATCCCTAAGAAGTACAAATGATTTCATTCTTGTCGGAAAAATAATAATAATAATAATAATAATAAACTAAATCAAAGAAATTATTGAAGTGCTAAAAAGGGGACTTAAGAAAAGGTTATAAAAGCTAATTAAGAATATCTTTGAGAACAGTCACATGTACGACAGGTTTTCTAAAAAACCCCTTTACCCTCCCCTTGACCACAGTAAAACCTCTTCCTGCTTGACCATGGAGGTCCAATCATAAATGTTTTTGACAACAGAGGGGTCTCTCTCTGGTCTTGAAAACTCTTGAACAAACTTTCAAGGAAAGAGAGTGGGTTTTGTTTTTAAGTTCTTTGAGTTTGACTAGATCACAAACATGTCTAGGTTAATCCTGACCTTATTAGTTATCCTAACAGGAATAACTGATCATTTTTTCTCAAGGAAGTTCCCTAGACTAAAGGTCAAAATCTCTCCCTTAAGAAGTTCTCTGAAACCCATGATTTTTGAAGGCAGATGAGAAGATTAACCCAGAGTTATTTAAATGAGTTGACAGACTTTGATTCTTTTTCAAACAAATATCTTCCCAAGTGTAATTTATGCTCATTGATTTCCACCACTTCAAAAAATAAAAAAATGAATACAGACAGATGGTGAAAGGAAATTCAATATTGATTGCCCCCATCTAGTTCAAAGAGATGAAGAAAGGAAATTCCTTATACTGATTTCCCTCATCTCAGCATTTAAAAGCTTGGAAACAATGAAGTAGTGAAAGGAAATTCAATATGGGAAGTCAGATAACTTCATCGGGGTACTGACCAAGCTCGTTGGTAGTGAAGAAATATCCTCATATCTGATAAAATCCGTTATAAAAGAGTTACATGATGCTCTGGTAATTTCTCTTCTTTTTGGATGGATTTTCATCATAGGTTTCTAGAATCTCCTTACCGGAAATAGCGCAAATACTTACCTTGATGCAAACAGAATCCATGAAACCTGATAGGATGGTTGATTCGGTTTTGATTGTCTTATACAGTTTTGAGGTCAATTTCAGGAGATAAAATCTATTGAAAACTCAACTCAAGATAGCCAGAATTTTTGTTTTTGAAGAGTTTTCAGAGTTAACATTGAGACCCTAATCTTGTTTGGATTTTATCCTAACTTGTTTCACAGAGCTGAATCATTGAATCCATTACCCAACAAAGGCACTTGGTCTACATGTTCTTCTCGTCCCACAAGGAGACAAGATCCCTAGATGGAGCCTAATGTTGACACAAAGTTTAAATGTTTCTACCCTTGGAAACTAAAGCTTCATCTTTTCCCAAGTGTGGAGCCACCATTAATCCAAAGGGGAATCAGAGCTTTCCTTTCCTTTTCGGGTTTCGAGATTCGGTTTTTTTTGAGGTATGATCTTCAACCATCCTAATTTCCCGGTGCTAAAATCCCGAAACTGTTTAACTTTTTAAAAAATTAAAAAAAGGGGGGAAGAAATAAAGGTTACCTTTTCCGTCACTTTCCACAAAGATCTCTTTAATCCATAATTATCTAAGCTCCTAAACCCAATCATCATTCCATTAATCTTTCACGATTTGGGTTTTTCTTTCTACTAAAGCGCTTTCGAACTCTCAACTATCAAACTCCCGATCCTCGTTTTTTCGAAAAGTTAAAAGGATAATTAATCATTAACCTTGATTAATTAAATATCTAATATGTGATTAGCACCTCACTAATCCATTCACAATTTTTCGATCCGGGGTTTGCTTATGACTTATCCCTTGACAACAGGATCCCTGAAGTTCGGAAACACAAAATTGCGTTTTCTCTAAACAAGGTTTAAGTTTAAGGTTAATTTGCTTCCAAAACAGGATTAGTGATAACCAAGTTGCCTTTCAAATTTTAGGAATTGAGGAAGGCCGTGATTTTGGAAACTCCAGTTTCGAAATCGCCGATATACGACAATATTAATAACAGATAAGTGAAGATATTTGTTGACGCGAAAACGTATTTCCAGGCATATAATTCCATTAAAAAACATTAACTTTTCGTCGTATGTGCTTATACACTCGTTATAACAAAAAATTAAAGGTTAATAAGGTCTTGTATTTCGAACTTCATTGTTATCTTTTACATCTGCAACAAGTCACATTTATATGGTTTTATACATATTTTCTCTGTAAGCAGGTTTATGATCCAGTGCAGGGATCATGGCACCTAAGAAGGCACCCAAGAAAAGCGAGGAAGTTGTAGAAATCTCAAGTCCATATGGAGATGTTATATCTAATACAATACCACATGCCATCGATTCCATAAAATCCTAGAGGCAGATTTTCGAGACTCTGGATTATGAAATAAAAAATTTCCCTCATGATGCCGACAACAAACTTCGAGATATAGCAGAGTTTGAGCTCCACAAAATAGTTGCACAACTGCGACTTATGACATATAACGACATGATCAGTTGGGCCTTAGAGCGAATTGACGTACAAACGAGAAGTATTCTAGACAGTCGAGGGATCGTCATTGGCTCTTTCAGATCGAAACATGTACAAGTAATGTATAAACTATCTCCCAGTCCCAAGTATATTTATAACAAAGATTTCGTGAGTGATTTTCAAAGGAAAGAATGTTTTGAGTTAGACCAAATGTATCCTGGCATAATTAAAGACTGGTGGAGAAACGAAGAAAAATTTAGGGTTGACACCCATGGTGTTTACGCCACAGCTTCTTTAAACGAGTATATGGTCTATGTGGCGATGATGTTATACAAACATTTTGGAAAGAAAAGTCCTACCCATTTCCCTATAGAATGGGTACCCTTTTTACACGAGGCAGCATAAGGTTACAATTTGAATTGGGATAATATTTTATCCGATAACATAGCGAAGGAGGTCATGGAATATCAAACTGCAAGATCCAATGGCTGGCCAATAGCTTTTTATATGCCTGCATACATCATGGATGTTATATGCTTCTCAACTCCTTTCCCTTTAATGAATTGGAGTTGGAATCTGACTTACCCGGAACCCATTCATGAATATCATTCTAAACTTTGGGAAGAAAATGCCAAGGACTCATTCTACGAAATATGTTATTTCCTGGTAATACCACTACATCAGATTCTATATGGTTGTACACCTCACCGCATTTCAGAGTTGGTCATAGCGACCCTCAATGCAGTTGTTGGCTGGATTATAGAGGATAATTTCTCCTACATCAGAGTTTTTGGATGTTTGATCGCTCCACATGCACTCCCAAAATTCCTCCCTGACAGACTGGTGTGAAAGGAGGTAGCTCATCAAATAGGAATAGGTGGAATTGGGATATAACTAAAGACGTCTCAAAAGAAGTCTTGACCGATCTTCCCCATTCAGATTGGAAAATTTTCAATTCTCAACTTGGGTCATTCCAAAGTTGAAGCGACGACACTAGAGGAGGTCAAATTGGTGGACCTCGAACACAGGAAGCACGACCCTTACCAGTTAGTGGGAAAGCATATGACCCACTGTAATATGAAGGATTATGAACATGAGAATTCCCCTTGTGATGACATGTTCAAAGGGACTAGGACCTATGAGGAAGTTTTAGAAAGGGTATGGATATTGTCGTTCGACTTGCAAGCTAGTTTTTAGACCTTCTAGAAGCATAGACAAAGCAGTCTTCCCACAGTGCTGCAAGGAGAAGAAATTACCCTTCCTCAGGAACAAGAAGATACTCCTCTAGGTTTTGGACAAGAGGCACAAGATAAAGTCAATCCTGAAGAATTTTCTCAAGAGATTGAAGGGTCTTCATAAAATGAAGAGGTCTTATAGACAGAAAATCCAGAGACGAAAATAGAGAGGAGGCCCAGGACACCTCCCGAGTCCAGTAAGTCCACTCCTCCTTCATCGTCTGTTGTTGATGTCAATATACCTAAGGTCATGGGAGAGAAAATATCTATAGATATAGGAAGCCCCATAGCTTCCTTAACCCCTTTACAGTTCTCCTTTGGGTTCCCACGGATGGGAGCCATATATGTTAGTGACCTCACCCCTATCTCCAGAGATGAGATCCCTCCTTCGGATTATTTTTTCACCAAAAAAAGGAAGGTTGTCCTAAAAAAAGAGATGCATATGAGAGAGGGGGGTATGGTGAAGAAGCATAGAGCCTTGGTAGATGGCCATAATTTGGAAGAGGAGGATTTCTCTACAGAGGTAGCAGGCTCCACGGGAGCCATGGCAACAACAAACCTTTTTACTCTGAAGAACATGAGATCAAGGATAAAGAAGAGTAACCACACAATAGCTCAATTTCAAGACCAGTTAAAGAATGCTGAGAGTAACATTAGAGAAGAGGTGAATAAGATTTTGGAGTAGGCCAGAGCTGTTGAAAGGAAAGAAATTCAGTCACTCAAAACTAGCCTGGATGAAATGAACCAGAGGATACAAACAAGTCAGGTGCAAGTTACTCAACAAAAGGAACTTGTAAAGAAACTACAAGCTAAGTTAAATTTGATAGAAGGCTGAGTTGTAGACTTAAAGGCTTTATAGACCCTCTTCCTGGAAGTACATACAAATATAGAAGCCGAATAGCAGGAATTGATCTCCAAAATAGAGATCATCCATAGTTACTTTCAAGAGGTAAGCAAATCCATTGATAATATTATTTTACTGGAAAGGGAGTCTAAAGATGCAAGGAATACTTTCCAGAAAGCAGTTGCTTGTTCAGGAAACAGGGAGATGTCGAAATATCTAAAGCTTTTTGTCACATAATAGATAAGAGGAGACATCATGCTCAAGGCATGGGAAACGAACATAGTCGAAAACAAGAAGATAGTCAAAGAAATCAAAGATGACAGTGAGGGAATATTTGATTCTTTGGATAAGAAAGCGTTAGGTATCGAAAGAAATGATTTCTCCGATCCACTGGGGCAGATAAACATTGTGAAACAACAGTTGAACTGCAAAGAAGGCTTGTAGGATATTCAGGCGGAGATTTCACAGTTGAAGGAAATCAACGCCAACCTAATAGATAGATGGTTGGTACAGCCCAATTTAAAATTGAAAATGATTAGTTTTGCTGATGAAGGTTTTGAAGACTAGCTTCCAAAGATACATAGAAAGTTTTATCTGTTTGAAGCTAAGGATCTTTCGACACCACCCAAAATTTTTGTTCATTTTTTGGAGAAGAGTATTGAATGTATAACTTCAAAAGAGGGAGAGACTTCAACTAAATAGTGAAGTATCGTATGAAAGATTATACTTTTGAAGTGATAGACCAACAAAAAGTTAATCATGCAACGATTAAGGTTGCAGTTTTGTAACTATATTTTCCCCTAAAAGTAGGAAATCGTTAACCATCAAGTAGTAATGATCTTGTATAAATAGGATGGGAGAAGACCGAGAAAGCGCTTTTTTGCTTTCTCTAAAAGGACATTTTTTTTAACGAAAGTATTTTTGAAGAAGCTCTGAATTAATACAAATGTAGATTGAAGATTCCAGATTTTGTCACGTCTGAGTTATGTGTTCCCCTGTCTTTTCATATTTCTTTCATATATATTATTGATGAATGCTCAGCTACAATTTAGTGCAACCTCTACTATGGAAATTATTATTCTTGTCATTTAAATCATCTACAATTTTTCCTTTGTATTAGTTATCAGTAGATACAAGACCTGTAAATGTTTAGATTTCAATATCATATGCTTCATTAATATTGTCTTGTTTCATAGTCTTCTGTTACAATGTGAGATTCCTCTTAAATTGATGCCTCACCTTGTTAATAGCTTTATGTTTTCCCTCATGTCATGCATGTTCCCTTTCCTTTAAATTTAACTCAGATACAAGAAACAATCTTTAATTTAGTCATCCTATTAATTCGTGTTTTAAAATCTTTCTTTTTACATTGTAAAATAGAGATAACAAAGCCAAAACTGAAAACACTGAATTATATCTTCCTTACCTTTTATCCTTAATGACAGTACCAGTTTCAAGGCAGCCTAACATTGAACCCGATATTTTGGATCAAACCAGGATCACTCTAAATCTATTTAACACTATCTTGCAAACAACAAATAATCGGGTTGAGTTAGAACGTTCATGGGCAACAATTGAGAGATATATCAGCATTCAAGAAAACTGGGAATTTCGACAGAGACAGTTGAGGAACCAATTATAGCCCTCACCTTTAATCACTGATTTTTTCTATCCTCAACTTCCTCTATCTTTTAAGATGCCTTGATAGTATACTTTATAGCCTTAAAGTATAAACTCAGGAACAACAAGGGGGATGCCTTTGTGGTCAAGGGTTTGGCTCGGGACTGTGATAATCCTTGTTACAGTAGGATATCTCCCGTATTTCTTTTTCATGTGAAAAGAAATGGTAATAAATTCAAATATGGAGATCGAGAAGTTTAATGGGAAAATATTTGAGCTATGGAAGCTCAAGATGGAAGATCTTTTGTTGGACAAAGATCAGTGGATCGTGGTAGATCCAACTACTGCACCTACATGAAATTATGAATATGACTGGAAAAAGTTGGATCGAAAGGCAAAGAGCACAATCCGACTGTGTCTCTTGAATTAAGTATTACTGAATGTGTCAGAGGAAGCTACAACCAAGGATTGCTGGGAAAAATTGGGTAAGTTGTATCAGTCTAAGTCCCTGGTAAATAAACTGTTCCTGAGAAAGAAGTTGTATAACTCGAGGATGAGAGATGGAGACTCGATGGAAGAGCATTTGAACGCCTTCAATACTATGGTAAGTCAGTTAGTATCTGTTGATATTAAAATTTTAGATGAAGATAAATGTATCATTTTGTTGTTCTCTTTACCCGACTCATGGGATAATCTGATTGTGGCCATAGGTAGTAATACTACTTCTTTGAAGTTTGAAGAAGTGGTCTCATCCTTGTTATCAGAGGAGATGAGACAGTAGAATATGGAAGGACATAGCACATATGCATTATTTGCAAGAGGACATTCCCAGGAAAGAAATAGATCTAATTTATCAAGTGGGAGATCTAATTCTAAGGGTAGATATAAATCTCCCAGAAATTTTGTAAGGGTATGTTGGAGATGTGGAAAAGAAGGGCACTACAAGAAGAAATGTCGATCCAAAGTTGAGAAAAAGAAGGGATCTGAAGAATCTTCTTCTACAGAAGAAAAGACTTCCAAGGAAGAAGGACGGGATGTGTAGTTGGCCTCTTCAAGCACACATGTAGATCATGAGGCATGGTTGGTTGACTTTGGTGCATCCTTTCATATGATTCCTCACAGGGAGTGGTTTTGCGAATATGAAAAGTATGATGGATGTAATTTTTTCTTAGGTAATGATTCGACAACTAGAATCATAGGTGACACAGTAGAGAAACACAACCACCACCTCGTCGCGCTCTCCTTCTCACAGGATCGTTCAATTATTTCATGAGCCGAAGCGGCTCTTTCCATTCCTCCGTGGAATATCTGCTAAAACCCGATCCACGGGTCCTTTCTTTCTTTCCCTGTCACGGCCTCTGCACGCACCTGTGACCTTTTCCCGACTCAGTATCGGGTTTCGGGGTTTCGTATTTTTTGATGTCAAGATTTCATGTCCTCTTGAATCCCCTATCTTTGATGAGATCCTTCTGGACTTAGCCCCTCCTGGCTATGCCTTCTGGTCCATATGACCGCTCTCATAAGACCGCAACCTTATATCCTCCTATCGGGGTTTTGGACTTCAAAATCTCGATGTGCTCCAACTCCCGTTAGCCCTATAGACTAAGCTCCTGGTCCATGTGAGCTCCCCCTATATGACTGCAGCCATCACCTTCTCATCGGGGTTTCAAGCTTTCAAATGCTGAAAAACATTTGTCCTCCGGATTCGCGATCCCTCGAATCCCGACGCGTCGTTTACGCATTAGCCCTCCTGGCTATACTCTAGTCCACATGACCTTTATCTCACAAGACCGTAGCCTTGTCTCCCATCAGGGTTTCGAACATCACAATGTCAAAATACATAAACATTTTTTCCTCAGAATCCCTGATATCACAAACGCCGATATCCCGATAACTGTCGAGACTTCTGCTTGGCATGAGAAGGGTTGAACCCCGTGCACCTCCTGTCCGATCTGACGGCTGACGAGATTTCTAAATGAGATCCAACAGATCTCGATCTCTCCCTTCTGTAAGATTCTCCTGAGCTTGTCCTGGACATAGAATCCAATGGTCCAGATCTTTTTTCTCCGCCGATCCAACGGCTGCTGTGCTCTCCTTGAACTTGCGCACTCCTTCTTCCCAGACTTGGAAGAATTCCAAGTTCCAAAGGCCTCAACCTTTTCCTTTCTTCTCTGCGAGCTCCTTTTCCTGAGTTCTCTCCGTGCGTATAAAAATGTTGACTCCTCCTGAGATTTTACTCCCGAATCCTCAAAGGATTCTTTGACTATTACACTCCTTGCAGAGTCCTCACATGCACATGCAGGTGCTATTCATCCTGATCTTTTTTGTAGCTTCGACCTCCACAGAAACTCGGTTCTTCTTCCCTTTCTCCCACAGATGGAGAATTTGACGCCCTCTTGGCTGTCTGCTACTCAAGCAACCTCCTGCTAAGTCTATCAGGGTGTTCAACAACCTTGTGATGATCCTTCAGTGGATTCTTCCTCAAATCACATAATTCAAAAGAGTTCTCTTCTTCCTGTGCATGTCTGCACACTAACTCAAATGCCCACCTGGCAGAGTGTCTTCTCAGAACTTCCAATAGTTTTGTCCTCTTCTGTGCACCCTTTGCACCTGCTCAATGACCACCTGACAGAGCTTCACATAATCCTTAGTGATTCCGGTTCTTCTTAAGAAATCACAACAGAGTCCTTCCCCTATGCACTCCTTGCACCTGCTCAATGCCCACCTGACAGAGCTTCATAGAATCCTTAGTGATTTTGGTTCTCCTGTCTGAACTCATAGAAGAGTTCCTTCCTCTATGCACTCCTTGCACTGGCTCAATGCCCACCTGGTAGAGCTTTACAGAACTCCTCATAACTTCTTTCTGCAATTGTGTCTCTCCTACACAGCCTTGCCTCCAAGGTGTTTAGTAACCTTGAGGTATTCACCGAGTTGTTGATTCCATCTCTTGTGCCGCAGCACGTCTTTGTCTGAACCCGCAGTGTTCAGAAATGCATCCTCTGTGCACGACTATCAGAACTCGCAACATTCTGTCACACCCTCCTGGTGTGAAGACTCAAAGACCTTCATCCCTGAAATCAAGAACTCCTGCAAATGCCTAACATACATATACAACACACATAAAGAACACTCATAGACATTCACATAACACAGAGTACATGCAGGAAAAACTTCTTCTTTGTATTAAATATGGCAAATGCCTGTTTATACAAGGTGTTCCTGAGCACAGCCTGTAACAAGGTCTCGAATCTTCCCTCTTCTTCTCTCTACTCATAGATTCTATCCTCTCTCAACTTCTTCACTAACTACAAAATGAGATACCAGATCTCTTTGACCTGAGGGGGCTCTTTGAGCGCTTCCCTCCAACCTACTTACCCTATTCAATTACATTGAATGGGTTGTCTAGTCCAACATCTGGATCTAGATCTCAGCCTTACAAACATTAATGGTCGATCTTATCTATAGCCTGCACAAAGGCACAACTTCCCAGCTCAACAGCCTAAACATTAAAGTTACATTCAATTCATATTTTAAATGAGGACTGTGCCTCTCTCTTTAGCTTTGAATGCACGCGCTCGACGTGGCTGGCTGGCTGGCTGGATGCCGTGGAGAGATGATCCTGCATCAAACTCCTCAGCTGCAAAATTCATGAGCTCATGCTCATGAGCTTCCCATCTCAGCTGTTGGAAATCCTCCTGGATCCCAAACAAATATCTGGAGCTTCCGATCTGCTCCATTTTGCTGCTGTTGTTGCTTCTGCACTACTGCTACTGCTGCTTCTGTCCTTCTTCTCAGCCTCTCCTCACTGGAAGTCTCTGCTGACCCCAACATCAACCTTCTAATATCCTCGATCACTGCATCCAGCTGCTCCAGTGGATGGTCCTGTTTTTGCAATCTCCCTAGCTGCAAAAATTTTTGGCACATGAGAAGATCATCATGATCTCCCATACCTTCTCCATCAGCTTCCAACTTTACCTATTGGATGTGCATGCCCTGCACCTTCACCCTCTCTTCCAGGGCTTCAATCTGTTCCCACAGATCAGCGAAACTAATGATGTCTACCCCTTCTTCCTCTGCTTCTGCAACCTCCCATGTTGCAGTCTTTTCAGTCTCCTGGCTGAAAATATTGAGCCATTCCTCAGAATTATCATCATCTCCAATGCTACAGCTCCTTCAGCTTCTTGGCTGAATATGTTGAGACACTCCTCTGAATGCTCATTTTCTTCATCTACTTGGGCAACTTCCAAAATCTGCTCCAATTCCTCTTCTTTCCTAACAGTCACATCTGACTGTTCTGCTGCTGTTGTTGCATCATCTGCAACACAGATTTCTGCCTCCTCCTAGGCAAATGGTAGGAATACTTCAATCCCTCCAATCATCAGAAGATATCTCATATCTTCCTCCTCTGTCAGCTGCACATGCTGATCTAAATCCATCTTTGAGCTCACCTTCTCTGTTATCTCCTCGAGTTGATTCCAACTCATCTGCTCATCCCTGCCCACCTGGAAATATGGGATGCTTCCACTGCTCTTCTGGTAGACTATGAGATCAATCGATCCCATATTCATCAGCAACCCTTGCTGAATTGAACTCACCTCCGAGTCCATGAGACCTTCAGATAGTCTCGAATGTTCATCTTTGCCCACCTGGCAATCTGATATGCTTCCGCTACCCTCCTGGCAGTCTTCAAGATCCCGCAGTGACCTCATATCATTTCCTAGCTGGCAATGTGAAATTCCTTGGCTTTCCTCCTGACAGTCTCTGAGAGCCCGCAATGATCTCATCTCGTTTCCCACCTGGAAATATGGAATTTCCTTCCTGCCCTCCTGGCAGTGCTTGAGATCCTCAAATGATCTCATTTCACTGAGATCTCTCCCAGTCTCCGGTTCACACACCTGAATAATCTCTTCTTCTGAGTCATTGAGGTTTTCAACATACCTCAACCATATTTTTAACAGCCTGCGCTGCCTTATCACCATCAACTCCTTGACTAGCCATTTCTCTTTTGTCTTCTTCATGGGCCATTCATACACCCATCTCGGCTTCTTATCCTGTCGCATCCACAGTTCGAGCCTTTCCATCTCTCTCTTTATATCAGAGAGCTCTTCATCTAAATATTTTTGACTCCATAGCTCCGAGTTTTTCCTTCCAGCATGTCTACAGCCTTCAGTAGCCATGACGTTGTCTCTGTCTGCTCTCCTAGCAAACCTGCTGCTGTCACTCTGCACTAAGAGTGTTACCAGCTTTATCCTCTAGTCCTCCCTGACTGTCTTCTCGATTGTTGTCTACTTGCAAACAATCGCCACAGAGTCTCCAGTTCTCTGTCTTCTTTTACCTTCTCGCTTCACCTGAAATATACAAGTGAAGTTCCCGCTCTGATACCACTTGATGTGTGTATCAGAGTTCTCTTTATATCTTGCCTCTCTTGCCTGAAATATACAGACAAGAAGTAGGCTCTGATACCACTTGACGCAGTAGAGAAACATGACCACCACCTCGTCACGCTCTCCTGCTCATAGGATCGTTCAATTATTTCATGAGCCAAAGAGGGTCTTTCGATTCCTCTGTGGAATCTCTGCTAAAACCCGATCCACAGGTCCTTTCTTTCTTTCCCTGTCACAACCTCTGCACACACCTGTGACCTTTTCCCGACTCAGTTTCAGGTTTCAAGGTTTCATCTTTTCTGATGTCAAGAGTTCATGTCCTCTTGAATCCCCGATCTTCGATGATCTCCTTCTGGCCTTATCCCCTCCTCGCTATGCCTTCTGGTCCATATGTACACTCTCATAAGACCGCAAGCTTATATCCTCCTATCAGGGTTTTGGACTTCAAAATCCTGATGTGCTCCAACTCCCGTTAGCCCTTCAGGCTAAGATCCTAGTCCACGTGACCTCCCCCTATATGACTGCATACATCACCTCCTCATCGGGGTTTCGAGCTTTCAAATGCTGAAAAAAATTTGTCCTCAGGATTCATGATCCCTCGAATCCTGATGCACCTTTTATGCGTTAGCCCTCCTGGCTATACTTTAGTCCACATGACCTTTATCTCACAAGACCGCAGCCTTGTCTCCCATCGGGGTTTCGAACATCGCAATGTCGAAATACATAAGCATTTTGTCCTCGGAATCCCCGATATCACAAACACCGATATCCCGATAACTGTCGGGACTTCTGCCTGGCGTGAGAAGGGTTAAACCCCGTGCACCTCCTGTCCGATCTGATGGTTGACGGGATTTCTGAATGAGATCCAATGACTGTCGATCTCTCCCTTCTGTAAGATTCTCCTAAGCTTGTCCTGGACGTAGAAACCAATGGTCCAGATCCGACGGCTGCTGTGCTCTCCTTGAAATTGCGCACTCCTTCTTCCCAGACTTGGAAGAATTCCAAGTTCCAAAGGCCTCGACCTTTTCCTTTCTTCTCTGCGAGCTCCTTTGCCTGAGTTCTCACCGTGCGTATAAAAACGTTGACTCCTCCTGAGCTTTTACTCCCGAATCCTCAAAGGATTCTTTGACTACTGCACTCCTTGCAGAGTCCTCACATGCACATGCAGGTTCTATTCATCCTGAGATTTCCTGTAGCTTCGACCTCCACAGAAACTCGGTTATTCTCCCCTTTCTCCCACAGATGGATAATTTGACGCCCTCTTGGATGTCTGCTACTCAAGCAACCTCCTGTTGATTCTATCAGGGTGTTTAGCAACCCTGTGAATATCCTTCAGTGGATTCTTCCTCAAATCACAGAACTCAAAAGAGTTCTCTTCTTACTGTGCCTGTCTGCACACTAACTCAAATGCCCACCTGGGAGAGTGTCTTCTCAAAACTTCCAACAGTTCTATCCTCTTCTATGCACCCTTTGCACCTGCTCAATGCCCACCTGGAAGAGCTTCACATAATCCTTAGTGATTTTGGTTCTTCTTAAGAACTCACAGCAGATTCCTTCCCCTGCGCACTCCTTGCACCTGCTCAATTCCCACCTGGCAGAGCTTCACAGAATCCTTAGTGATTCTGGTTCTCCTGTTTGAACTCACAGCAGAGTTCCTTCCTCTGTGCACTCCTTGCACTGGCTCAATGCCCACCTGGAAGAGCTTTACAGAACTCCTTAAAGCTTCTGTCTGCAACTGTGTCTCTCCTACACAGCCTTGCCTCCAAGGTGTTCAGTAACCTTGAGGTCTTCATCGATTTGTTGATTCCATCTCTTGTGTCGCAACACGTATTTGTCTAAACCCGCAGTGTTCAGAAATTCATCCTCTGCGCACGACTATCAGAACTCCCAGCGTTATGTCACACCCTCCTGGTGTGAAGTCTCAAAGAACTTCAACCAATCAAGAACTCCTGCAAATGCCTAACATACATCTACAACATACATAAAGAACACTCATAGACATTCACATAACACAGAGTACATGCAGGAAAAACTGCTTCTTTGTATTAAATATGGAATATGCCTATTTATACAAGGTGTTCTTGAGCACGGCCTGTAACAAGGTCTCGACTCTTCCCTCTTCTGCTCTTTACTCGCAGATTCTATCCTCTCTCAACTTCTTCACTAACTACAAAATGAGATACCAGATCTCTTTTACCTGAGGGGGCTCTTCGATCGCTTCCCTCCATCCTACCTACCCTATTCAATTACATTGAATGGGTTGTCTAATCCAGCATCTGGATCTAGATCTCAGCCTTACAAACATTAATGGTTGATCTTATCTACAGCCTGCACAAAGGCATGGCTTCCCATCTCAAAAGCCTAAACATTAAAGTTACATTCAATTCAGATTTTAAATGAGGACTGTGCCTCTCTCTTCAGCTTTGAATGCACGCGCTCGACGTGGCTGGATGGATGGATGGATGACGTGGAGAGATGCTCCTGCATCAATAGGAAGAGGAAGGCTCAAGTTGAGGCTCATAGATGGAAGGATTAGAACACTACCTGGTGTTCTGCACATCCTAGGTATGGCCAAAAAGTTGATTTCTCTAAGAAAAATGGAAGATGCAGGGGTAAAAACAATATTTGAAAAGGGAACTTGCCGGATGGTTCAAGGAGAAATGGTGTTGATAAAGGGAGTTCAATATGGAACTCTGTATAAGTTGTTAGGAAGCACTATTAGTGATGGGTGTAATAGCTCCATTGTTCCTGATATTGGAGTTGAAGAATAAAGAACTCCTACAGTCTCTGGAGAAAAGGTTATGTTGTGGCATCAAAGACTGGGGCATATTAGAGAGAAGGGTATTGGACTACTACATGGTAAAGGTATGGTTGAAGTTATGTCTAACTTCTCTCTGGATTTGATTTTTGTGAACATTTTCTATATGGGAAGCATAATCAGGTAAGATTCCCCTCTGGTGCAACAAGGGCAGAAGGAATTTTACAACTAGTTCACAGTGATGTTTTTGGACCTGTGTTGGTCCCATCATTGGGAAAATGTGTGTACTATGTCTCATTTATAGATGAATTCTCGAGTAAAACTTGGATATATTTCCTCAGGAAGAAATATAAAGTCTTTGACAGGTTTGAAGAGTTTAAGGTTCTTTTTGAGAATCAAACAGAGAAACGAATTAAGGTATTGAGGACAAATAATGGCGGAGAGTTCTGCAGGAATGAATTTGAAGAATTCTGTAAGAAGTGCGGTATAGCAAGGTAGAATACTACTCCATATACACATCAGCAGAATGGAGTTGCAGAAAGGATGAACAGGACGCTGATGGAAAAAGCAAGGTGCATTCTCAGTGGTGCCAGGTTAGGGAAAGAATTTTGGGCAGAGGCAGTGAGTACTGCATGTTATCTGGTCAACAGATCACCCTCATCGGTGTTGGATGAAAATGCTCCACAAGAGGTAGGGACTGGTAAGGAGCCTTCTCTCACACATCTTAATGTATTTGGCTATGATGCATATGTTCATGTTCCAAAGGAAAACATGAGTAAGCTAGATAAGAAGGTTGAAAAATGTATCTTTATTGGATATAAGAATGGTCTCAAAGGTTATAAGATTTGGAACCCATAAACTAAGAAGGTAGTGTATAGTCAAGATGTGGTATTTAGAGAAATGAAGGATGTTGTTAAACAGGTAGTCCTACCAAGTAAGGAAGAACCAAAGAAGATAGAGTTTGATTTAAAGGATGATGAATCAAACTCTACAGAAGAACATGAATCAGAAGAAGAAGATCCTCATACTCCATTATTGAGGAGATCGATTCAAGAAATAAGGCTACTGAAAAGGTATAGTCCAACTGGTTTCTGTTCAAATTTAGCTTTGTCTATTACTGATTATGATCCTAGAACTGTCAGGGAAGCAGTGGATTCAGAGGATGTAAATCTCTGGAAAAGGGCCATGGAAGAAGAAATGGCATCTTTGGATAAGAATGATGCTTGGGATATAGTGGAGTTTCCAACTAGAAGAAATCCCATTGGCAACAAATGGGTATTTAAAAAGAAGTTGAATGCAGAAGGAAAAGTGGAGAAATGCAAAGCTTGGTTAGTAGCAAAGGGTTATTCTCGTGTTGAGGGAATTGATTTTGGTGAGATTTTTTCTCGTGTTGCCAAGTTAACCTCTATAAGATTGATGTTATCTGTTGCTGCTGCATTTGATTTTGAAATAGAAAAAATTGATGTGAAGACAACATTCCTTCATGGGGATCTAGAAGAAGAAATCTATATGAAGCAACCAGAAGGTTATGTTGTGAAGGGAAAGAAGGAGCTAGTATGCAAGATGAAAAAGTCATTGTATGGTTTAAAACAATCACCAAGAATGTGGTATCAAAAAAATGATACTTATATGATGGGACTTGTCTTCAAAATAAGCAAAGAAGATCACTGTGTGTATTTTAAATCAATTGGTGATCATTTGATTTATTTGGTCTTATATGTGGATGAAATGTTGTTGATAGGAAACAACAAGGAGATTATCCAGGATGTGAAAACTCAGTTGTTCTCTAAATTTGACATGAAGGATCTCGGTGCTTCAAATTTCATTTTGGGCATAGAAATTAAAAGAGATCAGAAAAGGAGGAAACTCTGGTTAAATCAGAGAAAATATGTCAAGACAATAATACAAAGGTTTAATATGCAGGAATGTAAACCGGTCAAGGTTCCTATTCCTGTTGGTGTAAAGTTATCTGCGGATCAGTGTCCCAAGACACATGAAGAAGAGGAGGACATGTCTCATGTTCCATATGAGAGTGCAGTTGGTAGTTTTATGTATGCAATGGTCTATACTAGACTGGACATTGCACATGCAGTGGGAGTTTTGAGCAGGTATATGTCAAAACCAGGGAAAGAGCATTGGACAACAGTAAAAAGGGTTTTCAGGTATTTGTGTGGCACTGCTAGCTATGGATTTTGTTACGAAGGAAGACCGAGATTGGACAGATTGGTCGATATACATGGCTTTGTGGATGTAGACTTGGATGGAGATTCTGATCATAGGAGATCTACAAGCGGGTATGTGTTTAACCTATTTGGAGGAGAAATAAGTTGGATGAGAAAAGGCCAGGATGTAGTGGCACTTTCAACTATAGAAGTTGAATACATGAATGCCACTCATGCAAGTAAGGAAGAATTATGGTTACCAATATTGTGTTCAGGTATTGGGTTGGTACAACAAGTTGTAAGGATAGAGTGTGACAGTCACAGTGCAATTTTTCTGGCGAAGAACCATGTTTATCATTCAAATACAAAGCACATTGATGTTCAATATCTCTTTGTGAGAGACATGATTGAAGAAAAGAAATTATCAATGATGAAGGTGGACACTTTGAAGAATGTTGTAGACTCATCAACAAAATCTGTGAGTACTGAGAAGTTCTCTCTGTGTAGAGGATCCATGGGCATTTCTACCCTGGATTGTTAACTATGTAACCCTGTAACCCCCTGTATGCAAAGAAAACAACAAGTGGGAGAATGTTGGGTATGTGTTATATTATTTGCACGAGTAGTAGTGTAACTTGCCTCAGGAAATGTGTCACCTTCCTTGGAAAACGTGTCACCTGCCTCAAGAAACATGTCATGTATTTAGGTGGTTTTTCGGCACATGGCTTTTGTCGATGGTTTTCTATTTCCAGTTAAGGAATTAGGGTTTTGGACTAATCCAGGTCATTGGGTTAGGGTTTTGGATGTCATTGGATCCTATATGTATATTGTATTGTAAACAATGTATCATAATGAATGAATATAGAATATGTTGGTTTTCCTGAGTTGGGTTTCCAGGGGAAAAATCTCTGTGTAATGTTTGTATTTTCCATTGTATCTTTTCTGTTCTTTTTCTGAATATCTATTTGAAGTAGATATTGCACAGGGTTGGAATTTACACTTCATGTGAATCATCCTCTTGGACTAATACCATGGAAATGGTAGAGTCTGAAGCAGCTAAGTAGAGGAAGTAATATCGACTATAGTCAGGGGGAAACAATAATGGTGTACGAGTTAAGGCAAGTTTCAAAGCTTCAAATGCTTTGTTTGCAGTATCTTCCCATACAAACTTGTAACCTTTCTTGAGTATATGAGTGAATCCTTTCATCAGTAGCGTAATTGGGGATGAGACGACACAACAAGTTTGCCTTCCCTTGCAAACTTTGGAGCTAGCGTAGTGTGGAAGGAGGAGGTAGATTAAAAATGGCCTCAACCTTCAATGGGTCTACTCGAATCCCATGTATCGACATGATAAAACCAAGAAGTTGGCCACACTCCACACAAAAACTACATTTGTTTGGGTTCAAACGTATAAGATAATAACAACAGCGTACAAAAATGGCCCTTAAATATGTCGGGTGATCTTGGTGATGCATGGAATGTGTCGGAAGATCATCAAGATAAGGTTGTACATTGTGCTTAATATCATGGAAAGCGTAAGAAATAACATGCTGAAAAGTTGCACCAACGTTCTTGATACCAAAGGGAAATTTTTGGTAGGCAAAGGTTCCCCAAGGGAAAATAAAAGCAGTCTTGTGTTGATCCGCTGGTAAAATATTAATTTGATTATAGCTAGAGAAACCGTCCATCAAGGAGAAGATTTCATTTTCGACGCAGTCGTCGATGATCTAGTTGACAAAAGGGGTGGGATAATTGTCATTAGGAAAATATTTATTTATGTCCCTATAATCTACACAAATACAGATCGTACCTTGTTTATTATTTACCGGAACATGATTGGATACCCAAACGGTCAAAACCATAGGATAGATAAAGCCAGCTTTAAGAAGTTTCTCAACTTCAAACTTGATAGAAATGGATTTATGTGGATGGTTTGGGAGAAGTCTTTGCCAAACAGGTTTAGCATCCGGATACATCTTAATCTCATGTACAATGATATTAGGGTCAATACCTGACATTTCTTCATAACTCCATGCGAAAACGTCATAGAATTCTTGGAAAAAGGATTTATAAGTGTGGACCTCATCAGTAGAACATGAGATGTCTATATGAACATTCTCCATGAATCTGAGTTTAATTGATATGTCAAGAGGAATGGTAGGCAAAATGTTACTCAAGTTCCCTTTATACAACAAATCGTGCGTTGACTCAGGAACTGAAGAAATAACGACAACGATCGACGAAGTCGAAATCCATTGGTAACTCTCTATGGTATCATGTTCTAGGAAGAGAATGCAGTTATGCTGTCCATCATCCCATGGGGTATATTCCATAGACATGATTGACATGATCATCTCATAAGTAGGAAATATCAAATGGAATGGATCAAGAGATGAATCACAAAGAGAAGGGGGAGAGGGGGTTATCGATTGAATATATTGATAAGTGGATTCGACCAGACTTAAAGGAATCTTGTCATGGTAATGAAGATAATCACCAGAGCTAGGTACTACCCATGGGTCATATGACTTAGGGGTTTCACGAACAATGGTTCAGATCATGTTAATTGAAGCAAAAAAAGGAGGGGGAATATTAGGTGGTGGGATTGGAAATGTACCCATCAAAGGTTAATATTTCAAAAGACCCAGTCTGACATTCTTGTAAGCAGGAGGTGTCTTAGAGATAAAATGAACATTTCTAATATGGGAATTGGAATTAAAGAACGTCAGTTGGTCAACAGTAACTACCTTTCCTTGGTGTGGGAATTGTAACACACGGAAAAGGGTAGACACAACTACAAGCTCCCAGAGCTTGGTATGGCCATATAGACAGTTTCTTGACGAGCTTAGGCTTTACCAAGAGTAAAGCAGATTCAAATCTCTACTTCAAGATCATGGAGAATGAACCAGTAATACTATTACTATATGTGGATGACTTATTCTTAACTAGAGAAGAAAAGCTCATCGCTGAATGTAAACAGAGACTTGCCGCTGAATTTGAAATGAAAGACCTTGGCCTAATGCATTACTTCTTAGGTCTTGAGGTATGGAAAAGTCCGGAAAGAATCTTCCTTAACCAGAGGAAGTACACGGTCGAAATCTTGAAGAGATTCGACATGCTAGAATGCAAGTCCATGAATAGACCCATGGAAGCGAAGTTGAAGCTCTTGGTCGATACTTCGTTAGATTTGATAGATGCCACTCTGTAGAGACAGATTATTGGATCGTTGATGTACCTGACGAACACTAGACCAGACATCTGTTTTGTAGTGAACACCTTGAGTCAGTTTCTGGTGGAGCCCAGACGTGTTCATTTAGTGGCTGCAAAACATGTGATGAGGTACCTTAAAGGTACAATGGATTATGGTCTC